>BQNB010020971.1:0-64831 GCA_026074375.1 Tanacetum coccineum | reverse complement strand
TTAATATATTTCACATGCACTTAGTGTACTCCTAGGGGCCATGTAATAGTCTTCATACTACCTTACATGTGCGTTGCTCTAGCGAAATACTAAGTAGACGACGGGTTCATGTAAATTGTTCATGACTTAGGAAATAGTTACACAAATCATCACAAGTGTGACAAGGCAACAACACTGGGAGAAGCAATCTAGGGAGTAATAAATGATTAAATAAACACTGTCTTTTATCTTATTGTTATCACTAGTAGCGTAGATTATATTTACTTTAATAGCTAAAACCAACCACCTCTCCAATTATATGATTTACTTGTTTTCTATAAAATATAAAAATACAAAATTAATCTTCCCTCAACCCTTAGAATTTTGTTAGACCATTATCAAGCCTTCCCAACCTATTCCTTGAGTGAACGATAACAACCCCCCTGAGTCTTACCTATACTACTACTATAACGATTAGGTGCTCTGCCTAGGGAGTTGTAAAACTTCTTGTAGAAGTCCTATGACGACCGCACATCAGTAACCACTGTGCATTTATGGAAGAGGTTGTTAGATTAATTGGCCGATTAATGCCCATAACTCCTTTTGACCAAGAGTTGTAAACTATTTTAAATAGGCTATTATTAATACATGCTAGTTAAAAAAACGTATACATTAAATTTGGTGTGAATTTAAAAATGTGTATGGTGAACACTAATGGATTTATATATTTCCCAAACAAGAAGTATTTTGGTCTCTCAAAAAATTTAAGACTTCAAAAATATAATCACACAGGTACCCGTCGCTACAATGGCGGCAGGTACCCTGTGACTATATTTTACAGCGAGCAAATGTTATTTGTTTAAACATTTTTTTTAACAACAATTGTATAAATGAATGATAATTTAAATTTAAATAACTTTAAGAATAACGATGCAAAGTATTTCATATCCAAATAAACATAAGATCTAAACGAAATAAAGGAACACATAAGTAGTATCTTTGAAACATAAGTTAAAATAGACCGGTACTCGCGCGTTGCGGCGACGAGTTCCCGTATAATTATATCTTTTGGTGAGGGGCTACGCGAGGTTCAAGGACCAGAAGAACCTTGGATGGCTGAATCTATTGTGTGTGAAGTATGATTAGTTTGTGTTGTAGCTTTTTGATTCTTTCATAAACAATGAGTTCTTCTTATATTAAAATTTCAAAACTAACATTTTAATGTATATTAATAACCTTTTTTAAGTTTTATATGTTACAAGTTTTGATATGGTGTGTTAGCCTTAAAATATTGAGTCGAACAAGGAAGCTCGGCTACAAATCATGGAAGATCGGTCTTTAATTAATTATATGTTGTAATAGGCTAGAAAGGGTAAACGGGCTTATTTACATAAGCTAATCGGTCACTTGTTATGGGCTAAAGCCCAAGTAATCCTGAGCCCGGCCCGTAGAAATACCATAGGCGTGTAAGCCTCATGGTTTAAGTATAAATACCCCTCTCCAAGTATGAAGAGGGTGTTGGTTTACTTTGTATGTTTCACACTTTATGCAATTCAACCATTCTCTTTCTTTTCTTAATTTCTCTCTCTTATTTTTCTCTCTAACTTCCCTCTCTTTTCTTGTTTAATTTCTTGTGTTTAATATGAAGTGTAAGTGATTGCGGGTTACTGACATTTGGTATCAGAGCAAAAAGAAGTTCATTTAAGACAAAGACCGTTCCAAGTTCAAAAGGACGGCTAAATTTGCTTCATATGGACTTATGTGGTTCAATGCGAATTGCTAGCATAAATGGGAAGAAATATATTCTGGTAATTGTAGACGACTACTCCAGATGTACTTGGACTCTATTTATAAGATCCAAGGATGAAACACCAAAAGTTCTAAGCCCCAGTAATTTCTGTTCGTACTGACAGAGGCACTGAGTTCTTAAAAAAGATACTCAATGCATTCTTTAAAGAAGAAGGAATTGAGCATCAAACTTCTACTCCTCGAACACCTGAACAGAATGGCATTGTCGAAAGACGAAACCATACTCTCGTTGAGGATGCTCGCACGATGCTCTCAGCTTCTAAACTTTATTTATTCTTTGGGGCTGAAGCAATTGCAACCTCATGCCATACTTAAAACAGATCTATCATCATCCTGACACATGAGAAAATGGCATATCACATAATCAATGACAGAAAACCTTCGATTAAACACCTTCACATCTTTGGTTACACTTGTTACCTAACCAGAGATGGTGAAAATATGGACCAGATGAAAGAAAAAGGGGATCCGTACATTTTGGTGGGATACTCCACTCAGTCAAAGGGATATCGAGTTTACAACAAGAGAACCTGATTGATAGTTGAATCCATACATCTTAGATTTGATGAGATGAAAGAGATATTCGAGATGTCTGTTGATAATGACACTTTAGGCCTCGTTCCCTAATGACAAAAGGCGTCAGATTATGACAACTCTGACCCCGCACCAAAACTACAACATGTTTCTCCTTCAGCAGATACAACAGCACCATCACAACAAGAGTTGGATCTTCTTTTTGGTCCTTTATACGATGAATTTTTCAATGCAAGTACTTCAAGTGTCAACAAGTCTTCTTCTCCCACCGACAATTCTAAACAAAAAGACACACCACCTACAACAAATAATCTGTCTTTAACAGAACCAACAACTCCAACTATAAATGTATATGCTGAGGAAAACAACGATAATCAAGCAGACGATACACAGGTTCAACAAGCTGAATTTATCAATCCTTTCTGTACACCGGTACGAGAAATTGTTGAGTCTTCCTCACGCAATATTGATAATTCAAATATGCATACCTTTAATCAACCATAAGATTCCAAATACCGATGGACAAAAGATCACCCGTTATCTTAATTTCTTAAAAATCCATCCAAGCCAGTTCAAACAAGACGACAACTTGCAACAGATCCTGAAATGTATATGTTTGCGCTCATCATGAGTACTGCTAAACCAAAAACCATTAAGGACACAATGGCTGATTTTGCATGGATAGAGGCAATGCAGGAAGAACTTCATCAATTTGACAGACTCCAAGTCTGGGAACTTGTTGACAAACCCTTTGGCAATAACATAATCAAGCTAAAGTGGTTATGAAAGAACCAAAAGGATGAAGACCAAACTGTAATTTGCAATAAGGCATGATTTGTAGCTAAGGGATATGCTCAGGAAGAGGGTATTGATTTCGAAGAATCATTTGCTCCAGTTGCTTGATTGGAAGTTGTTTGGATTTTCGTCGCTTATGCTGCACACAAGTCTTTTCCAATTTATCAGATGGACGTAAAAATGACATTTCTTAATGGTCCACTGAAGGAGGAGGTTTATGTTGCACAACCAGATGGGTTCATTGATCCGGATCATCCAGAAAAGGTTTACCGCTTAAGTAAAGCTCTATACGGATTGAAACAAGCTCCAAGAGCCTGGTATGATGAACTCTCAAATTTCTTGATGTCCAAAGGTTTTACTAAAGGTACAATTGACCCTACTCTATTCATGATAAGATACGGGGATGACATTCTACTTTTGCAAATTTACGTTTATGACATTATTTTTGGGTCTACAAACCCCAAATTTTCTAAACGATTTAAAAAATTAATGCATAGTAGATTTGAGATGTCCTTAATAGGGGAAATGAAATTATTTTTAGGACTTCAGATCCACCAATCCTCACGATGTATCTTTATTAATTAGGCCAAGTACGCTTTAGAGATACTTAAGAAACACGGTATGGAAAAAAGGACAAAGCATTGGTACACCAATGGCTACGAAACCTAAACTAGATGCAAACTTAAGTGGAAAACTCGTAGACTAAACTGACTACCGTAGTAAATTGGGTCACTCATGTATCTGACATCTAGTAGACCATATATAGTGCAGGCAATATGTTATTGTGCAAGATATCAAGAAAGGCCGACTAAAAAACACCTCAATGAGGTTAAAAGGATCTTTCGATACTTAAAGGGCACCATTAAGAAGGGACTCTGGTATCCGAAGGATTCTAGCTATGAACTAACATCTTTTTCAGATGCCTACCATGCTAGATGTATTGATACTCGCAAAAGCACTTCTAGAGGAATACAATTCCTAGGTGATAAGTTAGTCAGCTGGATGTCAAAGAAGCAGGACTGCACTGCAATGTCATCAGCAGAAGCAGAGTACGTGGCGTTATCTGTAAGTTATACTCAAGTAATGTGGATGAGGACACAGCTTAAGGATTATGGCTTCAACTACAACAAAAATACCATTGTATTGCGACTCTCAGTCAGCCATAGCAATCTCATGCAACCCCGTGCAACACTCCCGTACCAAGCACATCCATAGTCGATATCATTTCATCAAAGAACATATTGAAAACGGTATAATTGAATTGTATTTTGTCAAAACTGAATACCAATTAGCTAATATGTTTACTAAAGCCTTACCCAAAGATAGGTTTTAGTATCTTGTCAGATGAATTAGTATGAGATGCTTGACTCCAGCAGAACTAGAGGTTCTGACAAATGAATCTGCTTGATATTTCATCAAACATCGACTTTTAAATATTTTTCAGAAAATAGAAATACAAAATATAAAACCTATAAAAACAAATACAAAAATATAAAATTTCAAAAAGAAAATACAAAATCAGAAAATTAAAGATTTTCAAAAAGAATCTTCTCGACATGTCTCTTGGAATCGATAACATTTACATACCTAGAAATGTTGATTAACATCAACACAAGCGTGTAAATGAAGTTCGAGCAAGAGTTTCAAATGCTTTCAAAACATGTCATTTCTATTTTTCTTTATGACTGGTAATCACTCTCAGATTGCAACCCGGACCCGAACGACAAAGGAAAGTGTATGTTTCAGTGCACTTATCCTTAGCATTAAAAGGGAAGTCTTCTAACATGATGTTTTTCAAAAAGTTAAACATAATTTTTTTCAAGAATTTCTCACTGACGATTCATAATCTTTCAAAAATTATGTGTTCAACACCCCATCCCTCATAAAGTTTTACAAGACAATTCTTTTACATTTGATGTCATTTTAAAATGAGTCAATATTTGAGGGGAGTTTTTCAAAAAACAAGGTTTTAATGATTTTTGATACATCATAAGATGACAATTTTTATATATTCAAAACATTATCAAAAATCTCTTAATAACAAACCTGTAATAATGATGACTACTGAATAGATTATATGTTATAAGATGATTTAGTGGTTGGGCACAAATTTTCAAGAATTCTTCAATGACAATTTATAATCTTTCGAAATTGTGTGCTCAATAATGCTAACCTCATTTTTATATTCATTTTACAACTTGGTATCATTTTTTTTTTTCAAACATATGTAAAATTGAGGGGGAGAAAGTTAAAGTTCCATTTAATTCATGCTAATAATTTTTTTCCCACAGGATTTTCATGACAAATTTTAATCACATGGTATTTCAAAAAATAAGTGAATTAATATTTAAAATAAAGGGAGAAATGTAATTAAAATGTGATCTTGAAAATAATAAGTGATCTAAATGACTCTAAGTTCTTTATACTCTACGGAAAAAGGTTTTATGGATCGATCTTATACCCTACAACATCTAAATTTCATGACGATTCTAAAGTAATAAGGTGGTTAGGTTAGGAAGCAGTCCTATGATCCAACTAGAACCGGAGGGATCTACCCAAGGACACTCCATAGTTAGAAATAGCAGTCCTTAGGTATGATTGGAGATGAATGAGAATAAGGGAATAATGCCGACTAAGATTAAGCTAACACTGGAACAATCACAACAAGATGCTAGTAATGACGTCTTGGTAAGCATTAAAGGGGTTGAAGAATTAAAAAGAAATGTATGGATAAAGAGTGAAAACAAAAAAGTCCTCCACAAACATTTAGGCAGAAATCGGGTTAATACATAATCTATCGGTTTTCACAAAGATGAATTCTGATATTAAAGAATGACATCATAGACCCAGTGATGCAATGCACAACCCTTCCCAGCCATTCGAGTTTCTCTCAACAAAAATGTTAGGATTATGAAAAAGACTCGGTCACCCTCGTGTATCGTTTAGTATAGTATAGCTCGTAGTTAGAAAGTAAGCGTATGGCTTTCGGTATTGGGCCAGGTCTTTTACCCAAGTGTAAGCCTATACCCAAGCCCATAATGCTCACAAACACTTGTATATAAACCCCTTCCCACCCATGGGAAGGGGTTGGTTGTTCATTTCATAAGAATACTTGGTCTTGCACTTTCTCTCTCTAGAAGTATTACTTTCTCTCTCTAAGATTAAGTAGCCAACCCATCATCTCTTGCTTGTGTTATGATATCATGTATACTACAATTGGTATCAGAGCACATGGGATGATTAGCTAGATTGTGTGCATTTTCTTGGTTAGTTTAGATCAAAAGTTTGGTTTTAGAAGGTTTATGGTCTTATCTTTGACACTCTTTGATTCTCATGTTTGTGATGTTAAAGTTAGTATTTTTTATAGTTGTTATTACCTTCTAGGACCAAGTTGTGCAAAAGAAACCAAGTGAAAACGTTCAAAAGGGTGATTTTTAGGTGTTTTTAGGTGAAAAAGTTCGTTTTTTCGTCGTTGCGTTTTGACCTTCTGAGACATTCTTCGTTGCGTTTTGGTGAAGAAAGTACATTGCGTTTTGTCGTTTTGTATAGTACTATTGTACTGCGTTTTGTCTCATTAGAGGTTGCGTTTTGATCATTGCGTTTTGACCTAGAGGTTGCGTTTTGACCTTGAGGTTGCGTTTTGGTGATTGCGTTTTGACTACAGGTTGCGTTTTGAAGACTTTTGTTGCGTTTTGACTAGGGGAGACTCTGCCCAATTTTTTAATTGGTTGCGTTTTGATCAAGTCTCAAGATTCCATTGCGTTTTGACTAGTTCACTGCGTTTTGATCGAAACTCAAGACTCTTCATTGCGTTTTGACAATTATACACTGCGTTTTGATTCATATTGGTTGCGTTTTGATCAAATCTCAAGACACTTCATTGCGTTTTGACGATTATTCACTGCGTTTTGACAAAACTTCACTGCTTTTTGCCTAAGTTTCATTATCAACATTAAGTTAACATTAATTCAACCAAACCAAATCACAATCAAACAACATATCACCTAATCCAACAAACAATCATCACTTTTAACATACAATCACTAATCATTGATCGATCAACTTAATCATATCACAAGTAATCACTATGGCTAATCTTTCAGAGGACATCCAATGTGCCGGTTCCGATACCCGACCACCTATGCTCGATAAGGCTGACTTTGCGTCATGGCAACAACGTATTCGATTATACTGTCGGGGTAAGGAGAATGGGGTAAACATCTTAAAGTCAATTGATGAAGGACCATTTCAGATGGGGACCACGCGAGTAATCGTTGCTGAAGGAACTGAAGGTCCAATCAATCTGGGTCCTGAACGACCTCGAGTTTATTCGGATCTGTCACAGGATGAGAAGGATAGGTACAATGCAGATCATTCGAGCAACAAACAGTCATACTTCCAAGGTCTACGCGCGCAGATATCTATGACACTTATTACTCATTACATGATGCAAAGGACATATTGGACAATGTGAAGATTCTTTTTGAAGGATCGATATTAACAAAGGAAGACGCGTGAATCGATAACTGTATTATGACTTTGAACACTTTGTCAGAACATTAGGGAGAAACCATACACGACTACTATGTCCGGTTTGCGCAAGCTCATAATGACATTCGAAGCAATCAAGATGAACAATGTCCGAAATACAGTTGAACATCAAAGCTTTTGTGAATAACATGTGCCTGAATGGGGTATATTTGTTACAACTAAATAAAAAACTTCGCGTACAAAGGCTTGAAGGATTCAAACTTTGATCAATATAAGCTTAACCTAAGGGCAACACGAGGCACCTGCCAATGAGATAAAGAATGATGTTGGAACGTCACGACACAACAGACAGTTTGATCCTCTTGTCCATTGGATGTCCAATGTCTTCACCTCAACATTATCAGCGACTCAGTCATCAACAAATCCACCACACCACATCCACAACCACATTGCTGACACCTCACAATTTGATTTGGAGACACGTTTTCTCCAACTGACAACCATAATCGAGAACCTGAACCAACACACTGCCTACCACCCAGATCATACAAAACCTTTCTTCTCAAACAAACAAACGAACTCAGAACCTCATCGAACCAAGGAATCAAGCTACAGTACAATACGGCATTGGTTGTAGTTCAGATGTATCGGGTCTACAGAATAGAGGACGGAGTAATAAGCACGGGTGCAGGTGCAGCTTGGATTTATGGCGAGAGCACAGAACAAGTGGGGAATGCTAATCGTCAATCTAGGCAAGTTGTTAAGTTGCTACAACTACAACGAGGTAGGCCAATAGCAAGGAACTGCACTCAACCCAACGCCACAGAACTCCGAATACTTCAAAGACAAGGATGTTGGCTGATGCAAGCTCAGAAAATCATGGTATTCTTGAGGACTTAGCAGTTACTGTTTCCTTGCTGTGGACAGGCAATGCTATTGATGAAGATGTGGAAGATGAGCAAGCCGGATCAAGACTTAGGCTCTCCAATGTGGATTAAGGTGTTCAAGTATGATGACTGTGGATGCCGTATGATTCTGATGTTGATTGAGGGCTCCTACGCACAAACTATGTTCAAGGCTAATCAATCATAGCAGATCTAGTTTGTGATGAAGCTAGAGAGGTCCTGTCCTATAATCGGCACGTCTTTATCTGAAGGTTACATGATCATGATCACTATCAAGATTTGTTTGTGATCAATCATGAAGAACCCGAGATCACACAATGTACAACCAAATCCACGTAGTTGACTCACATGTCGATTAAACGACATGATTAGTAAAATGACTCCTTATGATCATATGTATAAGGACAACGCAGTTCGTTTTGAACAAAATAATGCAAGTCTATGCTTTCCAATGATGCACTTATGTGATGATAGATAATGATGATGCATAATCTGAATGTCCAATAGTGTCTCTTCATACACCCGAATACATATGTTAATAATATGATGTAAATATGTTGAACTATGCCACAATCATAAAGAACAAGTGGAACTGTATGAAAGACGGGCCAGGTTTAAATTAACACTGAATGGGAACAAAAGTTGATGATCAACTTAGAATTGAGTTATATGTGACCGGTAATATTAAGGGAAGAGAATTTAAAAAAGGTAACTTCATTCTGTAAATTGCAACTTGCCTCTACCAACCAACATAAATAGCTTAATGTAGATGAAGTTACAACTGTAGAAAATGGAATCAATCAGAAGAAAACAAATACCTGAAGAAATTTAGGACTTAAAAGCTTTAAAGATAAGGTCGAGGATAACTATTCAAACAAGGCCAGTCAAGTCAATCATTTCCACATGATAGTGTTAACCTAGGTTTATTATGATGAAGTGAATAAGGTAGCCATTGGCTACAAGAACCCCCTAAGTCCTACATCGTGCAAGGCAAGCTCAGCATGCCTGTATAATGGTCATAGGTAATTGTTCACACCAGCAATCATGCACCGGCGTGATTTACAGTTGACGGGATGAGACCTCTAGAACTTCCTGATATTTCTAAGAAAGAAAATGCGCATGAAAAAAATGAAAATCTAAATGAATGAGTGGATAATATAGGTCAATATCTACACCACCCAATTACTCAAGCAGAATTTTTTTTGCGACCTATCACACCACAGAAAACAACAGAACCCAGAACAATATTTTGTCTCAATATATATTAAGATGAAAGCTGAAGCTCTCAAAGAGCATAACACCGAGACCATCAAAGCGTTGACTGTTGTATCATCCAGATACACCTGCACGACTTGTCCCTAAAGTGCTTCCAACCAAAAGTACAGTGAAAATCAACATTTTTACACTTAGACAACTTTATTTCCCGATTTAGAGAGAAAAACTGATAAAAAGAGAATCGCACCAACTGGACACTGAAGGGGAAAGGGGTTTTGAACAAACACCCAAGACTGTATACCTCACGGAGGTCATTTCCATTTTCAAAAACTCTTCAAGAACATTTGAGGCCATACAAAATAAGCTCTAACAAAGAAGTTAAAGAAATGAGTGAAGCCTTTGATGAGTTAGGAATCTGAACTAGACCAATGTATTTTTGGAGTAGGAAACATGATGCGATTGAACGGGAAAAACCTTCATCTCGAATCATGATAATGAAAATTGATGATGGCTTGTCTAAAAGAAGTGTTTTATGTTGGCATCAGAATTCAGAGCTGTAATGAATCTAGATTTACTGAAATGCAAAGGCCCTCATAATGTTGTCAAAGCCCGTTGTCTGGAACTTGAAGCAAGAGCTTTCTAAATTAATGTTATAATATCCATAAGTAGCGAGCGATTATAACAAACTTATAAACTGGTTTTCCAATCTTGAATGTAAATCACCTAAACTTAACATTTAAAGTATTCAAAACCTTAAGATAGTATTTTTAAAGAATAAACCGTCCTTCATCCTATAATATACTCCTGAAATTAAAAAAAAAAAAAAAAAAAAAAAAAAAAAATCTTATAATTTGGTTTTAAAAATATAAAAACTTCTGTTTTTGTGATACAGTCAAATGAAAAGCTTCACTTCAGAAAAGACAACGTCATCCAAAAGATAAAATGCAAATATCATCAACTAGAGACCCCATAGTGAGACTAGACCGACCCTTAATGTTAGGGCCCGAGACTTTCAGATATCATAAATTAACTGGAAAAGGTTAAATGTTCCACTTTCAGAACAAATAGAAGCTTTATTGGCAGAGAAATGCAAGATTTAACACACTATCAAGGAATTGCATAATTCGATCAGATTACCCGTGCTAAGCATACAACCAGATACTGCCCTTAAAAAATGAAAATGAGAGTCTAAAGGTCCAACTACAAGCATACGACGCTCAAGTGTCACTACAAATTAGGTTAAACCAAAAGTACTTGCTCCAGGAAAGTATGCTATAGATGTCGAACCTATTCCCCCTCGCAATAGAAACAATAGGGAAGTTTATCTAGTTTATCTCAAGCATCTTAAGGAAAGTGTAGATACACTTCGCAGAAAATAGTAAGAAGAAGCCAATATTGAAAGACCTATAGATCACTAGCTCTCTCTCAGCTCTATTGCTTGCTTACACTAAGCATTCTTAAGAACTATTAGAATATGTGTTTGGCACCTTTCCAAAGGTCTTCATCCACAAGATAAAAAAGCAAACACACACCCCTAGGAAAAAGCAAGTTAACCTATGGCGAACCAAATTGCAACAACATGTAGTTAACTAACACACGAAAAAAAAACAAAATGGGTAAGAAGAAAAATATCATACCTCAGAAGTTAATGGTCCCGTGTGCCTTCCCTCTACAGGAGTGAAACTAAGTTTGCACTGAGCTTAGCGGATCTCAGCCTAGGATCATACTCAAAGAAACATAGGATCCTGCCAGCTAAAATGACAGCTGGAAGAAAGAGTAAAGACCTACCTTAGGACAATTAGATCCAGATCATAAAAACCTTGAATCGTGTTGATTCTAGATTAGCTCTAAGCGTACTGTAGATTCATTGAAGAATTCTCATTTTGTGTGCCAAACATGTAACAAATGTTTATTTTCAGCTAATCATGATATGTGTGTGGTTACTTATTTGCACTCTGTGAATGCATCCCCCAATGTTAAAAATGATGTGCGTCATGATAAGCAAGTTTGGAAACCTAAGCAAGGTAACACAAGTGTGAACCTAAACATATGAAACAAATAAGGATACCAACTGGCCAAAACCATAACAATTTTGTTGTCAATGAAGGCCCACAGGAATAACATTCCCCCTAAGTGTATCAGTGCCCTCTTAACTCTAGGTTCACTAAACTTACAGAATGTCACCATTGCTGTGCTGAACCAACGGAAACCCAACCAACATTGGGGATCCAATGTTCCAAACTCTGCCAACTTCGTTTTGTTTTCAAATGCAGGTCGTACAAATCCGTCCTTTAGGTATTTGTGACTTAGTGCATGCTCATAAACATATGACAGGGGGATCGCTCAAGTGCTCATAATTCTCGGTGAAAAATTTATCGAGGATAGTTAGAATCGGGAATGAACACTTGGTGCAATTAAGGGTTATGGAATTATTCTCATTGGGTGATAGTTAATCTCCAGTGGTATACTACTTGCAAGGACTGGGGCCACAAATTTGTTTCTGTTGGTCCCAATTTGTGATTCAGATTTAGAAGTTGCCTCATAAATCATTCCGTGTTATTCGTGATACGGATGGTGTTGAATTAACATTAAAGGTTTCCCGTGGTTCTAAAATATACACTAACTCAGTTGAAAGACATTATGAAGTCATACCCCAATTTGCTTGCTATCCAAAGCTTTCCAAGCATAATTCATGGTTACTGGTACATCGGCGTTTAAATCACTTGAACCTTTATGTACCGATCATAGATCTGCAAGAAAAGACCTTGTCAGGGATTTACCTAGATGAAGTTTGGAAAAGATATCTTTGTTTAGCATGACAATTAGGAAAGAGCAAAAAATCATACCCATAACACCCAAACCTGAAATTCACCAATTTAGAAGTTCTAAACACCCTTCATATTGGATTTATGTAGAACGCAATGCGTGAGGCATACATAAGATGAGAAGAAATACATCTTGTAATCGACGATGACGTACTCTCGGTTTACGTGGGTCAATTATTTTGAGATCAAAAGGATGAAACTCCAACGGTGGTCATCAATTTCAAAAGCAAATTACGAAGTCGATCTCAACAAAACTAGTGCCAGAGGTCATCCGCACCCGACAATGGAACTAATTTGTCACACAAGACTCTGTATAAATTATTATGAAAGCGATGGAATCATTTCACCAAAAGAAAGAGCAAGGGGACTCCACATCAAAACGTCGTTGTTCGAAAGAACAAAACCAAACTCATGTTTTGTAGTGCAGCACGGATCAATGTTAAATTCTCAAAAGGCAGCTGAGTTTCCTTTGGGATTGAAGCTGGTGGCAACTGCCAGTTACACCTAAACCGTCCTATTCACTTCACTTACGACCAAAACCCTATATAGTTAGTACACAATAAGAAGTGCCAGATCCTCACATTTATTTCGGGTCTTTGGTGCTCTTTTTTACCCTACAAATGACACATGCGAGAATCTGGAAAACTACAAACCAAGGGCTGATGATGGAATTTTCATTGGGATTATGCATCCGAGCAAGAAAAGGTTACAGAATCTACAACAAGCAAACCGTATAAATCAAGGAAACTATTTCACGTTCAATTCGATGAGCGTGACTGAGCAAATGGCTCCTGTATAAATTCTCAGTCCAGGACCCGCTCCTAGACCTGTTACGCATGGAGACCTAATAAGTTCAGGGCTCGAACCCAATCCAGCTCGCTTTTCTAACCGCATATGTACCTCCCACAAATAAAGGAATTAGGAGATGTTATGTTCCAACCTATTGTTTGATATGAATATTTTTTAATCCATCAGGTCAGCCGTCAGGATCCTCTTCCAATGATGTAGCATAAGACCCTGTAGTTCCTACAGGTACCTTTAGGTGTCTAATTCTATTGATCTCGCACAGCACCATCCGGGAAGTCATATAATCATCACAAGTTGGATCAAACCATTCCTCTTCGGTTATTAAAAATGTTTAACAGGTTATACATCCAGGTGTTGCAAGGTGAAGCAATATGCCGAAGTAATACCGTTTGCGCTGCAGCTGATCAAGACCATTTGATTAATGTGTTCCGCCCCAGATCCACCTTGTGAAGCTGTCATCATCTGGGAATCATTATGCGCGAACATCAACCAATCCAACTCAACCTCAATGAACAATCCAGAATCGACTGACTCTCATCTCTTTATAAACATTATTTTGGAATCCCTTCTAGACCGGTATCTACTCTGTAAACAGCTTGCTACGATGCTTTTGTGGTGCTACAACAATTCCGTACTATACACAAAGTATCGAACCGAAAAACTCCATCTGTAGCTACTGCGCGACTGCTGTTTCAGCCATGCAAGACGGAATCCATATAATTTGATCGACTAGACGTATGGGAATGGAGGTACCACCTCCAGACAATGCCATGATAAATTGCTCTCAAGTGACATTAAGGTTAGTGGGGAAAGCTTGATGCGGTATGGTATTGGTTTGAAAAACAGGCCACGTCTTGTAGCAAAAGGATTCGTCAAGAGTGAAGCTAGATTTTGAAGAATCCTTCGCCCCGGTTAGCTCGTCTTGAAGCAAATCAGAATATTTCATTTCATAGCCGCCAGCAAAAAACATAACAGTTTATCAGAATGGACGTGAAACTGCATCTTAAATGGCATCTCAAAGAGAAGTCTATGACCACCAACCGGAAGGCTTTGTTGATCCAGAACGTCCACATCATGTCATATCGTCTGAGAGAAAAGCACTTTACTGTTAAAACAGGCTCCCCTGTCATGGTATGAACACTTTGTCAAAGTTTCTTCTGGCACAAGGATTCACCAAGGTGTCGTCGCGTCCAACTTGTCTACTTTCGGAAAACAGCAAACACACTCTCATGTTCAAATAATGTTGATGATATTCAATTGCCTGACCGACCCCAAAGATTATGACCAGTTATTGCTAACAATGAAATGAGTCTTAAGTTTCAAAATGACGGTGATGGGTCAAATATCATATTTTCAGTGAGGCTTACAAATTTCATCAGAATCCTAGAGGCATATTTCATAATTCAATCTAAATAAGCAAATGAGATTTTAACGAAATTTGATCTTGTATAAAGTGACCCCGGTTGACACTCCATATGGTGAGCGAACAAAAATGGATGAAAGACCTCTCAGGGACCCCTGTTACCAGATCAAATAACACATCAGTGAATGGGTCCCTAATGTACTCTCATAGCTAGTAGACCTGACCTAGTTTTACTTTGTGCATGTGTGCTTATATCATCTTGGCCCACTAATAATCACCGTGAGGCAGTTAAAACGGGTCTATCGATATCTCCAAGGAACCATCATATAGGCCTTGGTATGCAGAAAGACACCGGCAAAGTCACTAACAAGCATACGCAGACAGCCGATCATGCAAGGTTGTCAGGACACTCGCATAAAGGTACAGTCTGGACAGTGCTCGGTTTCCTTGGTGATAAAGTTTAGTCAGCTCTGTTTCGTCATCAATGAAGCAAACTAGCACGTCCATCTCATCTACAGAGGCTGAATATATCACGATTTCTGGTTGCTGTGCCCAAATCCTATAGATGAGGTCTCAATTATCAGACTATGGTTTTGCTTACAATTGCATCCCTATGTACTGTAACAACAAGAGTGCCATAGCTCTTTGCTGCAACAACGTTCAGCACTCCAGGTCTAAACACATCGACATCCGACATCATTTCATCAAGAACACTGGAAAAAGGAGTGGTTGAGTTGTATTCGTGAGACAAAAATCAACTGGGCGGATATATTCACAAAGGCGTTTTTGCCCAGAGAATGATTCGAAAATCCATTCTCCCAAGGCTTGGCATGAAGAGTGTAATTAAGCCGAACACTCAAAAGTCTTCTAGATGATCAATACAATGAGTAACGATTGGTCTTCAAGTATACCTATGGGTAAATATGTACCATACTTAATCCCAACAAAGAAAAAAACAAAAATATAAAACCATCAAAAATACCATAAAAATCAAAAAATAGAAAATAGTCCAAAATAGTGTTTCTTCACGACATGTCTTTCCGTTTATCGATAACTTTAGCGGTGCCTATTAATGTCATTAATAATGACACGGGTCTGTTAATGAAGCTCGAACGAAGTTTAAAACCTCGAATGAGAAAGCACGTCGCCAAAAAGACGGTTTTGTATCCTAACACGGTTAATTATAGGTTCTCAACGGGCATGGATTACTTTAATATCCTGCAACCTCGATCTAATGGTACGCTTTTACTAGTGCATTATTCTTGATTAAGAAGATAAGTCTTCTTGTAACCTTATAATTTTCCGTCTATTGATTCTTTAGAAAATTATAGTGGGTTTCACTTTGTGGCATAAATGTTGCTTTTTCTTTTATCAGATTGTTAAATCCATTAGACTTGGGTTTTTTCATAATTTTGACACTCAACATCAACGACTACCGCTCTTAAGACATAGAACACGGGTCATTAATTGATGGGGGAGAGTGGTCTTTTTCAAGTCATTGACATCTAACAGGCATTTTTCAACACAAAAAGGTGTGGTAACTAACGGGGCTATGGATTAAGGGGGAGTTAAACTAATGTTGACTCAAAAAGGTTCAAATATGTCAATTGAATGTTCGCTTAGGATCTTATTTGCTATGTGCTAACTGTATCCTAGGCTAAATAAAAAATGAAGGACTCAATTGTGTCATTTCCTCCAAAGTTAATTCAATCCATTAGTTGCTATAGTTCGCTATAATGTTTATAGAGATATAAAAGTGAGGGACATAATCACAGTCATTTATCTAACATTATATGAAACAAGAAAGAGAGGGGCTATTAATGCCAAATTCTAAAAGTATAACCTCAGAACAAAAAGGGGTGATGCGTTTTGACTTGTTCAATATATCACAAAAACACAGTCAAACACATCCATTGGGTGTTTCTTCCTCCTCATTATCTACATTGCGTTTGTGACCTAATTCTGTGATTGCGTTCGTGTGATTCCTTGTGTAAGTAATGATTAGTTTTAAGATCTGTTTATCATTTAAACACACATAGCTTCAATTCACTGGCATTAATCTCACCATATGTCTTCACTTGTATTTCTTTCGTGCGAATTGTCAATCAAAACAGCGGTTAGTAACTCGTGTTATGTTTATTATGTTGGGTTTTAGTTAGATCGTATGGATAATGCTTGATAGATGAATAAAATGTTTCCTCAATCGCTTCATTAGATTGCTTGTGAATTTCTATAAATAATATATAAAGTATATATAAATTAAACCTTTTGAAACTTAGTAAAATAGGTCCTTATAGTTATAACTTTAGAATAATAACATTTTCAGCCCCTTTAGTTATAAGTTTTAGAAAATTACGATATATACCCCTATGCATGAAAATATTTGCAAAACAAGTCCAAAAAGCCATGCAAGCTTATTTTAGGATTCTAAATGATATTTGCAGTTTATAGCTTATTAGAATAAGCAAAAATAAGAAGTTCTAACGTAACAAAAGTTTATAAAAAGGATTCGTTAGCTAGAAAATTAAAACATGTCATTTTTAGGGTTTTAATAAAAAACACATGGGTTTGAGGATTCAAAGCTTCAAACAAGAGTTCATATATGATCTTAAGAGTATTATGAATATTCTAATACAGAATATAAGCTTATGGAACAAGATCTTAGGCTTACTTGAGCTAAAATGGGTCGAAATGGGGTTTTCGGGTTTGTACGCCTAGTAACGACTTCAAGGGCTTCTTTTTCTTGATTCTTGGCTTCTATTATGAGCTTAGGGACTTCTATTGATCTTCTATTGCTGCTAGGGAATGGTTAGAACTCCATTTGATTGTGTGAGATAAGTTTTGAGGGATGATTTGAAAGGGTTACTTGGTTCATGTATTTATAGGGTAAAAACACCCTTAATGCCCAAGTTTACTTGGTGTAAGATATCTAGGGCTAGAGTAGTGAGTATTAAGGGCTAGGAGGGTGAGTAATATAAGCTATAAACTAGATATGTGATGTAGAGGGAGGTTTGGAGGCCACAACTAGGATATGGAGATAAGGAGGTGACAAACCACCTTGGTGGCCAAGTATATTAGCAAGGAGGTGATGAAGGTGCTTGCTAGGATGCTTGGTGACATAAGGGTGAGGTCATGGAGGTGCTTGGATGGGTGCTAGGTTTAAAAATGGGTAAAAATAGGTATCAGGTTGGTTTAGGGTTTTGGACTTTTAGATTGAGTTAGGGTTAAGGTTTAGGATAGATTAAGGTTTAGTATTAGTGTTAGGATTAAGATTAGGGCTTAGGATTAAGGTTTAGGGTTTAGTTTTAGTTTTAGGGTTTAGTTTTTTGTTGAAACTGAAATTAAGGTTTAGGGTTTCATTTTTAGGGTTTAGGGTTTTAGATTAGGATTTAGTATAACACCCTGTGTTTTCAAGTCATTAACGACGCCGATAAATCCATAATGTATCTTTTGTATTGTACGCGTTTGCTTTGAATCTTAAATGTTAAGCTAAATCGCGTAAGCTAAAAATTAGCGTTCAATGTAAACAGGGCACATACCAGTAAATGTTTACATCAAGCAAGGGTTAAATAAATATTTTGAGGATAATTATTAACTTTGTTCATTATTATTTTTATCGGATACATAAAATGTATACGTTTCGCGATAAATTGCGTTTAGGCACTCTCGAAACCACCAAACTTTTTCTAAACGCATAAACAATACCCACATTTATACCCCAATACATTAAAATTCGTCAACAACACCACATATATCTTATGTATGCCGAGAAATATGGCCTTGAATATAAGAAAAATAATGGAAACTCTCCATTTGGTCAAGGAAGTGCAACATACTTCATTAATACTGAACACCATACTTCATTTAGACCACAACCATACCGAGTCATTCTTGTCTCTTTGACCAAAACCATACCAAGGCCATCCTACACCATATTAACTTGTCCCTTTGACTATATGTTCTATACACCATATATATATATACCTGTATCTAAGTAACAGAGATCATACACATAAACACTTGATAAAAAATCAAAAATTTCTATCTTTCCCCATTTTTCTCTCTATATTGCATCTCGTTGCAATAAATCAACGCGACACAAAGACCAACCATAACAAAAAAAAAAATTTTATTCAACTATACCTTCTATACACATCTATTATAATAAAGTCTTTCTAAGGTGTTTCCAACATTTAATCACCATTTGCATTATTGAAAGCAAAGAAATCAAGATTTGGGTTTTTTATTTGGAAACAAGGGTATTATCTTAATGCAAGCTTGGGTTTTTTAAGGCTAAACACGGGTTAGCATTCATTTCTCATCTCATACATCATCCCTACGGTCTTCTAAATTCCTTAAATTATGACTTTTTATTATCATTATTTCATGTGTAATAAATTATTTATGGCTAATCACCACTTAAGACTTTGAAAATGTAAAAAGGTTTTTACTAATGCCTAAAAAATTTACACTTTTTATATGTCCATATGGTCATATATAGTCATGAAATAATGGATTTTCTATAATTAATATTAAACATGTAGTTTAGAGTAAAACATGTTTAGTTAATAAAAAGGTGTTTATAAAGTTAATAAAACAAACTTTTTATAAATCAATACACTTGGATAATAAAAGGTTTTTATTTCGTGTTCAAAACAGATAGGAAGAGCCTAATATGAACAAAATATACTCCCTCATGACATTCCTAAAATGATAAGAAACTCAGAGAAAACCGATTTACAACGAAAAAGACTTACGTAATAACGAGTTTACAACGCAGAAATACTTTAAAAAAAAAATATTTTAATAAAAACACTATTCATTACAGGCAAACTTCATTTTTTAAAAACATCAAAAATAGGATAGTTCACTTTAATTACGCGATCGTAATCGAAAGAATCGCTAACAACGGATCATAAAAAATAAACTACGACATTTTCGATAATGTAAAGTGTTATAAAAGAAATTTTATAAACTATGCACAGTAAAAGTCTATTCATTAGCGGGACCCAACTTTGTAAAATATAATACATCATTTAATCTAAACAAAGCCGTACTCGAAGAATCACCTAAACTCGGGATTTAAAACGAATAAGTTATTACGATTACAGAGTTTACGCTAATTAAAAAGCCCTAAAACCGTAGAGAGCTGTCGTGAACAGTAAAAACACTATTCATCACGATATCACAAACTTATGAAAATGTAATCTATTAAAAATGTCAAATTATGATAACTCGTCCTAATACGAAAAGATGGGCATAAGAAACGTCAAAATCGGGCTTAAAACGCAAAAGTTATGCTAGTTTTACTAAAACGATAATTATAAACGTTTTTACTTATTAAACGCAATTTTACCAAGACCATTAGTTGGTGATTGAACTATGTAGAATTATATGCGGTTATCAAAGTACTATATTACTAGGGAGTTTCATAATGAGGCCTCTTCGGATGGCGTTTCGACGAGTTGTTGGATTTACGATTTAAAGTGTCCTAACTCCTCGAACGTCATGTCATGACCTCTTTAATTATGATAGCCCGAACGATAGTACGAGGTAACAACTATAAGATTAGATTCAAGTACTTGGTACTTATACGACCTATGATAATTTAGGTTGCATTCGATCTTTTACGTGACGCTTTATCTGCGATATTTGGATTATCTGAACTCAAGGTGAGTTCATAGCCCCACATTTTTACGATTTCAATGATTTATAATTATGGGGTGGAAACATGCTTTGTTTTATAAATTGGACGCAAGTATTGATTACATGTTTGCCTAAGTAGCGATAACCCAAGTTAAGCCCATTATCATGAACTGTCAATTGCATAGATGTAGTTGGGAATTACATTATGTGAGCGCGAATGTTATTTAATAGATCTATTCGGGAAACGACCTCCCCGTTCGGGTGATTAGCTATCACCGGGAACGAACGTTATAGCATGTCGAATTTAGGATGTTTTCGGGTTGAACATCTAATCGGGCAGAAATTGCAATATATAGTTTAATTGCAAGAAAGATCGTCGAGCTTCAGTGTCATGAGCTTAGTGTAAATGTAATCTAGTTTTGTGAGATCTGCATGTGTTGCATTATCACTAAAAAGTCTTGCGGTCCTGCATATTATGATTTATCAAACCTATGAATTCACCAACAATTTTGTTGACGTTTTTAAGCAATGTTTTCAGGAGATCAATAGGCATGGGATGCCAGGGATGCATTGGGTTATATTTTGGATTGCACGCTTAAAGATTTAGGTGCATCATATTCAGGGAAATGTATTGTCAACTTTTGTAATATTCAACAATGGACAAGTAAAGCTATATGCTTTTGTATTAAGTCTTTCAATTAAATCCAATGTATCAGTTTTAAAACGACTTTTTGTGTCGTTCTTATATATCTTGTGCTATTGATCTTGAAGTAACACGCCCCGGACCCTTATTCCGCTGCGACCCAATTTGGGGGTGTTACAAAGATCCCTCTAGAAAAACCTGTTGACTCATTTCGTTCTTTTGTTACACCAAATGTTTGTTTCGTTACACCTTTACACCTTAGCCTACCCTATTAGATTAAGTCATTAATCAGTTGCTCGTTGCTTTTATGTAAAATATTGTATTTCCTGTATTGCAATGTAAATTTTCTATCTTTAGTTAGGTCAAAAAATTGCACATTGCAATGGGAATGTGTATTTTTACTACCATCACAATTATTGGTATGTCCGAAGAATGAAGAATTATGGAAGAAATTATCCGGAGTTATTATGATCGTGAAGATGGTGAAATTACACCGAGATTCGTAGTATGGTTTATTTAAAAAAAATCGAAAAAATTAGAAAATCGCTGCAAAAAAGAGAAGGAAATTATGAAGATAATCGGTTCGTTAGAGCTTAAACCGATGGTATTATTTGAAGAATCGATTATTCGTTGATACATGGTTATAAATCAACGATGTAGAGTTTTGTATAAAGTGGTAGACATCGCCACTAGTTTGTAAAAGTATGTATAATATGGATGATTGGGAAGTTGACCGTCATGGGAACACCAACTTAAGTTGTTGATCTATGTCAAAGACGTTTGTGAAAATATTTATGTGTCCTTATCATGGTAACGGTCGGGAAAGTAGCTAGCAACCTGTGCCTTATCTGTTTGGACTTAGTCTATTTATTTTGTAAATTTTTATTTAACAACAATTATTTCCCTTTCCTAGTCCATACCCTTAGGTCCTATTCGAATGAGGATGCAAGCAATCACATGTGTCCATTCCGTCGTTACGGCCATGTATGTGAGATTTTGTCTGCCTTGTTGGTTTATTACTTTTGGAGAAAGGATTAGAAGATTCATACCCTATATCACTTTTTGTCTTAACCCTTAGTTCTACTTGAGTGAGGGAATTAAATGCAATCTTGTATGTCTATTCCATCGTTATGGATGTGTATATGTGGTTTGTCGCCCTTGCTGGTTTATGACTTTAGATAAAGACTACTAGTCCTATTCTTTAGCTTATTCGAGTTAAGGTTTAAGTGTAGTCATACGTGTCTATCCCATCGTTATGGGTGTGTATGTATGGTCTTTGTCACTTTTTCTAGAATATTAATATCGATAGAGATTAGAAAGAGTGATCAAATTCTTAAACCTTTCAAAAACCCAATTTACCTTTTAAAGACTTGTTACTCCTTAGCTTTAGTGGTAGAGATGTGTATCATTGCCAAGCTTATGATAGAATACTTATCACGACCGAGTAATTGAGCAAATTATTTACATTTTACCACATAGATTAGTCGAGTGATTTGAGTGTTTATATCTTTCTATTTCGTGAGGTGTATGGTTGTGTACTAGTAATTTATCAAATAAATGCTTAACAGAAAAATCCTTAGGGATACATTTTTATAAATTTTTAAAGGCTACTTGAGGACAAGTAAGATTCAAGTAGGGGGGATATTTGATGACATCAAAAAATGTCACTTATATAGCTTCATTTATCTTATGTAAATTACCCATTTTGTATAATTATTGTAAGAATTGGTACTTAATCGTTTATATTTGTGATTTGCAGTAATTATGGAGTACTTTGTGAAGATTATCTAAAAGGCACGCATTTTGGAGCTTAAATGAAGAGTTCAAGAAAGTATACTAATCTGACAGCCAATACGCCATATTATTATAGACCTATATGACGTATCTAAGACTTTGATGAACTAAAAGACCATTGCCTGACTTTGAAGAATACGACATATCTACATCAACGATACGCCGTATATAATACTTTGGTCAACGAAGAAGAACCAACTGGTTTTACATCAATACGTTGTATCCTTCAAGAAGATACGGCATATCCGTGCCTACACTTCACAAATAACCACGAAGGATTGAAGACCCAATACGCCACATCCTGAAGACTTAATAGGCCATATCGAAGGTGAAACATTGGAAGATTCTGAAAGATATCAAACATGGTCCCTACTCTAAGAAAATCCCTAATACGTTGTATCCCACATCGCACGATATGGTGTATTGATCAATTTACAGACTCTATAAATACAAAACCCTAAACTCAGTTTTATGTATGCAAGTGAAGCCCTAAACCACCAAGTCGACCAGCAGATGAATAAAGGAGCATAGAAGGTCAGAAAAGAGCCTCAAGATCATAGGAAAACTCTTGTAATCTTAGCATAACCAAATACGCATTCGGTAAGGCTTCTTTATTTTAATCGTTCATATATAAAACAGTGTATTTTTACAATGACTATCGGCTGATACCTTTAGGTATCAGCCATGTTATGAAGGTTTAATGTTTGGTTTGTTTATATCGATTGCTTAATTTATCGTTGATTGTTGATTATGTTTATCAATTTATACTCGTTTACGTTCTTTAGTATGCGAACTGTAATTCAACTGGGTCTAGTCCTACATATTTAATGCGCTGCAACTTTGGTGTTGTTTGGGCATAGGCTAAGAGTTCGGGATAGCTCTCCATATTTCAATTTATATATCTAGAATAATAGGATTACAAATATTGACCTATCTTTACCAATCGCTTAAGGGAATAAGTTGTTCTAGCAGGTGACTGATGTGTGTTTTGCAAGTTTTAAATTTATAATAACTAGAAATACCGATTTTGACTAAAAACACAACATTCGGGCAAATATAACCTATTCGAATGTAATATAGTATTAGGTAAGACCAGGTCGTTCCACGAGATTTGTAGCAATTCACAGATTGTTTATCAAGTAACAAAGCTAAATGATTGTCACGGATCAAATAGCCGAAACGTGTGTATAAAGCAAGCAAGAAACAAGGCATGATCGATATAACATAATAGATATAGATAGAGCAAGACTTTATATAAACAAGGCATACAAGTCATAAATGACGGGTAATCATAATAACAAGCATATCTACCGATCATGCAAAGAAAATCTTTCGACCTATGATTCTAAGCATATCAAGTGCATTAAGATTGGTTTATATCAAATATGCATACATATGCATTCCTCCCAACCCGGCCGATCAACATAAGGAAGGATCTTAAACATCATTCTACTTGGGTTGTTTATCAATTTACCACATAATTCTCATAAGTATGGTATTGACACGCCATAGACAAACGGTTCAAAATACATCAAGACAATTAACCCTTTCGGCCTATTTTAATTGCAATGATATATCAAAAGATAAACAAGGATCCAAGCAAGATAACATCAATTTCATAAACATTTATATTCACAAGTCATGGCAAAATCATCCAAATATTATTCATGTATCACATATTAGAACAAAGTACCAATACCAATATTTCGACTACAACAACCACCAACCCAAAACTAATAATTCCATGATCAACCAACAACCAAATGCTAATGAGATAACCGGAAATATGTCACCTAACTTCTGGAAATCCACAATATATCACCAAACGGAGTGTTTGGTAACAAGGTTTATGGTGATGATATTAAGAGAATTTGGTGTGAATACTCTAAGAATCAAAATGGAAAGTGTTTAGGTTCTAGAAATGGATGGTATGTGGTCTAGACATGGTGTTAGAATTCTGGAAATTCGTGGCTATGGTGGTGGTGGTGATATGGTGGTATGCTATGGATTAAAGGGGTGTTTGGATCATTTGATCCAAGGATCCTCACCACTCCTTCCTCCTCTCCAATGATAGTATGAGATTGTATGTGTAAGATTTGAAATTCCCTGGAGTTTTGAGGGGTATTTATAGGGTAGCAATACTTGGGAACTAAGGCCAAGGGTAAGTGAAAGGTTGGAAGTCATAAATATGACTTTTGGGCTGTTTAGACGCGAAGTGAGCCACACTTTTTTATTTGTGCGCCGCACTTTGCTTAAATGATATTTTCCTGCTAGTGATAAAAAGTGCGCCACACAATTGGGAAGTGCGGCGTACTTTGGGGCATTTTAAGCTCTTGGACCAAAAATCAAAGATGTAGAAAATTCTTTCCCGGACGCGTGGCCGCCAGAATCGCGTCAATCCGAGTTCGTATACTCAAGTTATGGCCAAAACAGTGGACAAGTGTTGAGAGATTTTTATCTTTAGTTATTTCTTCGTTTAAGCTTCAAATATTCGTGTTTTCTACCGTTTTCTTCCACGACACATCACATGAACCTATAATGACAAATATATTCGATTATATACCAAAAGTTCTTATATTTAACCAATAAGTATGCATAAAAGCATAGATAGCGCGTATAAAAACATGTATAATTTAAGCGTTATCAAATCCCCCACACTTAAAACTTTGCTTGCCCTCAAGCAAATCTAAGAAAAGAAAATTAGAAACAAGGTCCTAGGTGATAAGACATAAATTTTTAAATTTTGATATATATATATATATATATATATATATATATATATTTATTTTTATTTAAAAAAATTTATTGGGTGTGAAATTTTCGAGAATATTTTTGGTTTTTGTAATAAATAAATGCAAAAGGTGCAAACACCCCCCCCCCCCCCCCACTTAAGAGTTTGCTTGTCATCAAGCAAAATAAGGAAAATAATAAGCTTTACAAAACAAACATAGAGTTATTAAAAATATTTTTGAATTTTTAATATGTGAAAACAGAGATGTTTGACAATACCTAATGATTCTCAAGCTGTAATAGCATGACTAAGCACCTCACGAATAAGGAAAGTATAATTCACTCAAATGCTTGTATGTGATGTAATAGAGGGTAAAAAGGAAATCACACTCAATTGCTCAGACATGATTCATTAAGTTACCATAGGGTTGTACAAGAAACAAAACTACACCGACAAGGCGTAAGCACCAAGTATAATTATCAAAAGAGGACTTTTATTCGCGTTGTAACGTTAAGCTAAGGGTTAATAAGGGTGTGGATAACGCATGGGAAATATATTCTAGAAATTGTTTTATAATATACATGTCGACAAATCCAAGAAGGCCATATTGCTAGTTACGACAATCCACAAACTCCAGAGACAATCGGACCTCTCATCAATATACCCAACACATATCATAATGTATCAATACGTCGCAAGTGCCCACAACAATCGAGCTCTTATTCATCACTTTTCTTTTTCTCTCTTTTTTCTTTTTCCCTTTTTTTTCTTCTTTCTTTTTTCAATCAACACTTCACATTACAATAAATAACAATTCTCCCACACTTAATATAAGTGTACACCAGAAAAAATACAAAACATGAAGTTTGCAACCTTCATCTTCGTTGAAATAGCACAACACTCATCACAAAGTGCGAACAAACTATAAGCAAAAAATCAACCAATCATACGGAGCAACTAGCAACCAACCATAGGGACTTTCGACAAGGGGGTAAGGCTCGGCTAAAGTTTATATTTTTGTACTTTTTTGAGGAAAATGAATAGAATGGCTCAGCGGGTTAAACTAGGGGTATCTACACTAAAGATGAGTGCTAACATAAGGTTTTATTTGGGTGGTTAGCTAATTAGTGTAATTAGCTAAAAGAATAATATTTTAAATGGAATGGCTATTTGGGTTAAATACTAAGTTTGCCTTTTTTTCATTTAAAAATTCCTATATCACGCGAACGTGATCTCACTGCGGTCTCGTAATGATTTCAAGCACAAGTTCTAGAATCAATAAATCACCGGCACACTTATATAATTTTTAAACCGATACTAATGCTCCAGAAAAGGCGAAAAAACTACAAATACACAACCGTAACGACAGATGAGACACTTGCAGTTGCATTCGAACCTTAACTCGAGAAAGCTAAAGGCAAAAATTATCTTCATAAGATTTAAAGGAGAACCTCACATTTATTGGGTAATTGGTATAAATGCGCAAGTAATGTCATCGATCCTGAGTCGGATCTGCTCTATCAATCGGGACACATCTCTGGTTCAAAATTTTTATTTATTTATTTATTTTTATTATTCTAATATATTAACCTAAGTTATAAAAGATTTAAAAATAAACTAGATTTTTAGATTACCAAGGGCGAACAAAAGTTTATACTTTTAATAATGAGTTTTGTTTTTCCAATTTATTTTCCCCCCACACTTAAGTTGAACATTATGCGTAATCAGAAAATAACTTAAAAGTGAGAAAATGGGAGAAATAAATATAAGAGAAACGAGACTTTCCGGGGCTCATAAGTGCTTTGTTGAATTATGAAAGTTACGGCGCTTAACAGAACGCCAACATGTGTATTCTACCACATATAATATAATGATCCAAATATATCACATCCCCAAGTGTAAGACTTCATTACCAATCCAAGCTCCACCTATTTTATTTAATCTGCAAAATAGACACAACTACAAAAACCGTAAAATACAAAAGCGTACTTTCGTAGGCAACACGATTGCATTTAGCGCATGCAACAAGCCTTTAAATTCCTCGGTGGCCCGAGTGGACGAGTTATAGTCTCGTGAGGGTTTCCAGCGAACACACCCACAAAGTTCAAAAATATATATTTTTTGTTTTCATTAAAAATCATTATTTATATATATTTTACTAAAACAAGCACACACAAAATATTACGAAATGAAAAATAAAATAAGGAAAATATAATTACTAGTATGCAAACACTCAAAACATATATATACTTAAAAAAAGTTAATGGTGAAAATAACAACTTTTTGTATTTTTTTTTGGTTTTACAACAAACACATAATTATTATTTAAGGTTTATAATAATTAACAAAATTACTATTATTATTATCTTTTTTATTTTTTTTATATATATTTTTTCAAATAAAAATACGAGCGCGGCAAAAATTTAAAAAGGTCCGCTGCACACAAAGATATGTGCGGCGGTTTTATTATGATAGAAGACATATATTAATACATATATATATATATATATATATATATATATATATATAATAAATAAATCATATATAAATATCTATAAATATATCATATAAAAATATATATATATTGTTATTCACTTAACACAGACAAACACAAACAAACAAATTAAAAAGGAACAAGAAAATCCTTTTTATGATTTTTATAGTTTTTAACTTTTTATTTTAATTTTATATATGGTCATACTTATAAATACACAAGCAAGCAAACATGCAAACACAAAATAAAACACATAACACATAACAGATAAACACTTATATAAACACACATACAAGAACTTTATAAAAAAAATTCTTTTTAGATTTTTATAATTTTTAACATTTTTATATAATAATGCAAACAAACACACATAAACAAGCAAACAAAGATGCATAAAAACATTTAACAAGTATTCACATAACATAAAAAGAAAATGCATATGATTTATTTTTATACGAAACTCACTCTTTTTGTATGCAGGTGCGGCGCACAAAATTAATTGTGCGGCGCACTTAGTGCAAAATTTTAAACTTTTTATTTTTCTCAGATGAAATGCAAGACGAATTATTAAACAAAACTAACAAACAATCATATAGCATGAATTATTATATAAACATGAACATGCCAGAAATAGAATAAGCAAAATAAAGCAAAATCAATTTAGAAATAAAAATCTTTTTGGTTTTTTTTTCATTTGAATCACAAACTAATTATTCACACATGTACTAGGCATATAATCAAATAAAATAGAATTTCAAATGATTACAAAACCTGAGAGAGCGGTTTCGGGTTTTTGTTTTGAAATTTGTTTTGGGTTTGAAAACAGAATCTGCTGGTGGGATTTTACAGAAAGTGCGGCTTACTTGGTGTAAGTGCAGCGTACTTTCTGGGGAATTTTGGGTCAGTTTGCCAGAAAACTGTACGGCGAATGAGAAGAGGATTATCACAGGACAAGTGTGGCAGTTTTGGTGTGAAACCGGCGCACTTACAGGCTTTATCTGCAAAACAACAAACGTGACCAGGGGAAGTACGGTGCACTTCATCAGAAGTGTGGCGCACTTGCAACAACAAAAGGCAATTTTTCAAAGATTCAAGGAAATAAAGCATACGAGACACACGTATGCTGCACAAGAACAAGTAAACAATCTGCAAACAACTAAACAAATCCCCGACAGCGACGCCAAAAACTTGATGTGTGTTTTGCAAGTTTTAAATTTATAATAACTAGAAATACCGATTTTGACTAAAAACACAACATTCAGGCAAGTATACCCTATTCGAGTGTAATATAGTATTAGGTAAGACTAGGTCGTTCCACGGGATTTGTAGCAATTCACAGATTGTTTATCAAGTAACAAAGCTAAATGATTGTCACGGATCAAATAGCCGAAACATGTGTATAAAGCAAGCAAGAAACAAGGCATGATCGATATAACATAATAGATATAGATAGAGCAAGACTTTATATAAACAGGGCATACAAATCATATATAACGGGTAATCATAATAACAAGCATATCTACCAAACATGTAAAGAAAATATTTCGACCTATGATTCTAAGCATATCAAGTGCATTAAGATTGGTTTATATCAAATATGCATACATATGAATTCCTCTCAACCCGGTTGGTCAACATAAGGAAGGGTCTTAAACATCATTCTACTTTGGCTGTTTATCAATTTACCACACAATTCTCACAAGTATGATATTGACACGCCATAGATAAACGGTTCAAAATACATCAAGACAATTAACCCTTTCGGCCTATTTTAATTGCAATGATATATCAAAAGATAAATAAGGATCCAAGCAAGATAACATCGAATTCATAAACATGTATATTCATAAGTCATGGCAAAATCATCCAAATATTATTCATGTATCACATATTAGAACAAAGTACCAATACCAATATTTCGACTACAACAACCACCAACCCAAAACTAATAATTCCATGATCAACCAACAACCAAATGCTACAAAGATAACCAGAAATATGTCACCTAACTTATGGAAATCTACAATATATCACCGAATGGAGTGTTTGGTAACAAGGTTTATGGTGATGATCTTAAAAGAATTTGGTGTGAATCCTCTAAGAATCAAAATGGAAAGTGTTTAGGTTCTGGAAATGGATGGTATGTGGTCTAGATATGGTGTTAGAATTTTGGAAATTCGTGGCTATGGTGGTGGTGGTGATATGGTGGTATGCCATGGATTAAAGGGGTTTTTGGATCATTGGATCCAAGGATCCTCACTACTCCTTCCTCCTCTCCAATGATAGTATGAGATTGTATGTGTAAGATATGAAATTCCTTGGAGTTTTAAGGGGTATTTATAGGGTAACAATACTTGGGGACCAAGGCCAATGGTAAGTGAAAGGTTGGGAGTCATAAATATGACTTTTGGGCTGTTCAGAAGCGAAGTGCGCCGCACTTTTTTATTTGTGCGCCGCACTTTGCTTAAATGATATTTTTCCGCTAGTGATGAAAAGTGCTCCACACATTTGGGAAGTGCGGCATACTTTGGGGCATTTTAAGCTTTTGGACCAAAAATCAAAGTTGTAGAGAATTCATTCCCGGACACGTGGCCGCCATAATCGCGTCAATCCGAGTTCGTATGCTCAAGTTATGGCCAAAACAGTGGGCAGGTGTCGAGAGATCTTTATCTTCAGTTATTTCTTCATTTAAGCTTCAAATCTTCGTGTTTTCTTCCGTTTTCTTCCACGACACATCACATGAACCTACAATGACAAATATATTCTATTCTATACCAAAAGTTCTTATATTTAACCAATAAGTATGCATAAAAGCATAGATAACGCGTATAGAAACATGTATAATAAGCTTTACAAAACAAACATAGAGTTATGAAAAATATTTTTGGATTTTTAATATGTGAAAACAGAGATGTTTGACAATACCCAATGATTCTCAAGCTGTAATAACATGACTAAGTACCTCACGAATACGGAAAGTATAATTCACTCAAACACTCGTATGTGATGTAATAGAGGGTAAAAGGGAAATTGCACTCAATTGCTCAGACATGATTTATTAAGTTACCATAGGTTTATATAAGAAACAAAACTGCACCGACAAGGCGTAAGCACCAGGTATAATTATCAAAAGAGGACTTTTATTCGGGTTGTAACGTTAGGCTAAGGGTTAATAAGGGTGTGGATAAGGCATGGGAAATAAATTCTGGAAATGGTTTTATAATATACATGTCGACAAGTCCAAAAAGGCCATGTTGCTAGTTACGACAATCCACAAACTCCAAAGATAATCAGACCTCTCATCAATATACCCAACACATATCATAATGTATCAATACGTCGCAGGTGCCCACAACAATCTAACTCTTATTCATCACTTTTATTTTTCTCTCTTTTTTCTTTTCCCTTTTTTTCTTCTTTCTTTTTTCAATCAACACTTCACATTCTAATAAATAACAATTCTCCCACACTTAATATAAGTGTACACCACAAAAAATACGAAACATGAAGTTTGCAACCTTCATCTTCGTTGAAATGGCACAACACTCATCAAAAAGTGCGAACAAACTATAAGCAAAAAAATCAACCAATCATACGGAGAAACTAGCAACCAACCATAGGGACTTTCGACAAGAGGGTAAGGCTAGGCTAAAAGTTATATTTTTGTATATTTTTTTTGAGAAAAATGAATAGAATGGCTCAATGGGTTCAAACTATGGTATCTACACTAAAGAATGGTGCTAACATAAAGTTTTTATTTAGGAGTTAGCTACTCATGTAATTAAGTAAATGAGAATAATATTTAAAATGGAATTTCTATTAGGTTAAATCCTAATTGCCTCTTTCATCATTTAAAAATTCCGTATATCACGCGAAAGGAATCTCACTGCGGTCGACTAATTGATTTCAGCACAAGTCTAGAATCAATAAATCACCGCAAAGCTCATATAAACAATAAAATATTTCAACCGGCAACAACTCATTATTAGGGACATTCCTATAAAAAGAAGTTGATTGAAATGGTCAAGATACATACATACTACAATGTTGTAGATCTTCTTACTAAAGCCTTTGATGTGGCTAGGTTTCAGTTCTTGATTGCAAGCATTGGTATGCTTAATCCCTAGAGCATTGGTTGAGGGGAGGATGATTGGTTTGAATTGCATTTGACTTAAGTATTGCTGGTATTGTAATGGTAAACTTAATACTGTTAGCTGTAAGTTAATACTGCTAAGTATAATTAGTACTGCTAGTTATACTTCATACTGCTAAGTTAGTACTGTTATTGTATTTTCTTGGTTTTAGGCTAACATTTGAAAGTAAAGCAAAGCAGCATGGTTGGAGTTGAAGGGAGGATATTGCTAGTAGCTTGAATGTCCTTTCAGTGTTGGTTTCAAAACCACACAACAAATGGTAATCAATTCACCATGTCTAACCCACAACAAAGAATTGGCTATTCCAAGGCAAACGGTAACTGGTAAAGAATAATCAAATCCGTTGATGGCTGATAGTTTGCCAAAAACTAATGGTAATCAATTCACCATGTCTACCTGACAAAGAATTGGTTATTCCAGGGCAAATGGCAACTGGTAAAGAAACATCAAATCCATTGATGGCTGATAGTTTGCCAAAAACTATATAAGTAGATGGGATGTCTTGAAGTTAAAATTTGGGAAGTAATGGGTCAAAATTAGTATTTGGGTGTTGGTCACAGTTTTTGACTTCTATTTCATGGGTTTTGCATAAATTTGGATCCTCATGATATCTCACATGTCTATCTAGTTGATTCTAGTATGTTTGTGATGAATAGAGGCATGTTGTTGCATGATTATTGGAGAAGAAGTTAATACTGCTAGCAAAATTCTTAATACTGATGGGCAAAAATATTAGTACTGCTAGATAAAAGTTAATACTGCTAGGCTAATATTAGTACTGTTGGGTTACCGTTTACAACTGTTTGGTCAATAACAAACTTTCAACTCTTTGAATATTACCGTTGAGGTTTTTACGCAACTGGATGAGTATATAAGGTTCTAAATTTGGTTACTTGTATTCTTTACCTTATTGATACAATTTTTTTAGGATAAAGATACAATTTCTTTGTTTATCTGAGTTCTAAATCTTATACCCTCTCTATAAAATCTCAATTCCTTTTACCAAACACTAATTCTTACTAAATCGATCTTACCCTAGCACTCACATCAGTATTGTACTCATTATCTCTATACTCATGGCTCGTATGGAATTCTGCGACAAGCATAATATGGTGGCTTTTCTTAAGAAGCCAAGTGGAAGTGAGGAATTCCATCAGATAGTAGATTTTCTTGCTGATAGTCATATTAGGTATGCTTTAACTGCTAATCCTACTATCCATGTTTCTTTGATTAAATAGTTTTGGCAGACTGTTAGTATCAAAATAGTCAATGAAGGAGAACAACAATTAACTGTCACAGTTGATGGGCAAACATTTGCTATTACTAAAGCATCTATTAGGAGACATCTCCAATTGGTAGATGCAGATGGTATTAGTTCTTTGCCTAATACTGAAATTTTTGATCAGTTCTCTCTAATGGGGTATGTTTCAACTAATGACAAACTCACTTTTCAAAAAGGTAAATTTTCACCTCAATGGAGTTTTTTGATCCATACCATCTTACATTGTTTAAGTCCTAAGAAAACTTCATTGGAATAATTTTCAAGTAATATTGCAACTGCATACATTTGTTTAGCTACTAACAGGACTTTTAAGTTTTCAAAACTAATTTTTGATGGTATGGTGAAAAATGTGGAAAGTAAAACCAAGTTTTTGATGTATCCACGATTTGTTCAAATACTTTTGGATAAAAAGAAAAGGCTTCTGAATACACATAAAAGAATATATGTTGCTCCTTCTTTAACTCAAAAACTTTTTAGCAACATGAAAAGAGGTTTTGCAGGGGTCCATGTACCTCTATTTGATTCTATGCTAGTTCATGACCAACATGGTCAGGGTGAAGGACCAACCCTCACAGTTGAGTCCCAACACACACCCTCTGCTTCCCCATCTACCTCACAACCCACAACATCACAACCCACAACATCACAACCCACAACAACTCAACCTACAACATCTTAACCAACTTCATTACAAGAACAACCTTGCCAAGTACCTATCACTAAACCTATCCCTAAAACAACTACTTCATCCCTACATTTACATGAAACCACCTTTACACAAACATCATCTCACATGCCTCATGATTCACCTCTCCTAGGAGGTAACACACCTGGAAGTGTTGAGGGCAGCATGTCACTAAATGAATTGACGGATTTGTGTACCACACTCCTTGACAAAGTCACTAGCCTGGAGAATGATCTGAAAAAGACTAAGCAGCTTTATGGTAAAGCTATAACAAAGTTGGTGAAGAAGGTTAAATTCTTGGAAGATAAGATCCAGTTTAACAAAGAAAGGAGAAAGGCAAAGATGGTAATTTCTGATAATGAAGAGGAGTTAGGTATAAAGGATACTTTCAACCAGGGGAGGATAGAACAAACTGAATTTGAAGATCTTGTATTTACTGAGGTTACTCCTACAAAAGATACACAAGGAGAAGTGCAATGTCAAGACAGTTCTGATGCTCAATTAGGTGTTCTCAATGCAGCCAAGATCCTTGCAGATGCATCCAGAAAAAGAGTAAAGATCTACACAAGAAGAAGAAAAAGTACTGACAGTTCAAGAGTTAGTACTGCTGCAGGTATTTTTAGTACTGCTGAGGATATTCATGACAAAGACCAGGTTAGTACTGATGAATAAATAGCTAAGAAGCTACATGATGAAGAAAAGGAAAGAGCTGCAGCAAGAGAAGAACAAGAAAGAATTGATTTTGAAAAAGCCCTTAAATTACAAAGATAGTTGGATAAAAGGGAAGATACTGATGATATTGATTGGACTACTGTTGCTGAACACGTTCAAGAAAAAGAATCAGATGCAATCAAAACATATCAAACACTCAAGAAGAAACCAGTATCTATAGCTCAAGCAAGGAAGAACATGATGACATATTTAAAGAACATGGCTGGATACAAGATGCATTTCTTTAAAGGAATGAGTTATGATGAGATCAGACCTATATTTGAAGTGGAGTATAATAAGCTACAAACTTTGTTTAAGAAGGATACTGAAGTAGAAAAGACAAAAACAAAGAGAGTTGTAGAAGAGACACTACTTCAAGAGAGTTTCAAGTAGCTAAGGGAAGATGAAGCTTCAAGGTCCGAACCTGAAGAAGAACAACAAACTGAAGAATCACAAGAGCTATCCGAAGATGAAATGCAGAAACTCTTAGTGATAGTTCCAATAGAAGAAATTTATGTTGAAGCTCTATAAGTCAGGTATCCTATTATCAACAGAGAAGTCTACACTGAAGAATCAAGACTTTATTGGAAGATAATCAGGGTTGGAGATCACATTGAGGCTTATCAGACCTTTGAAGACATGTTGAAGAAGTTGGATAGAGAAGATTTAGAGAATCTTTGGACACCTGTTAAGGAAAGGTTCAATACAACAGTGTCTACAAGTGATAAGGAAAAAAAGTTATGGGTGGAGCTCAAAAGACTATTTGAACTAGATGAGAAAGATATGTTGTGGAAGTTGCAGAGATATATGCATGATCCATTAATATGGAAGCTCTATGATACATGTGGTGTTCATCATGTATCTTCATCAAGGGGTTATGACATATTCATGTTAGTTGAGAAAGATTACCCACTAACAAAAGGGCTTATGGGGATTATGTTGGTAAACAAGCTTCAGGTAGAAGAAGACAGTGAAATGGCAAGGAATCTAATCATGAAGATCTTCACACAAGCCAACAGTCCAAGAAGTACAAGTGTTTGAAAGCATCCTCTCTACAATGACTAAGAAGATATAATTCAAGAAACTTGATGATTTAAGGGTAAATCACAAGTTTAGGGGAGGATTATTGGGAATTATGAACTTCTACAACTTAGTACTGCTAGCTTTGGAAGTTAGTACTGGTGGTTCAAGATAGTGATGCTGGTGAAGAACTTAGAAAATAGTCTAAGTTGTTAGTAATGCTAGTGTTAGTTGTTAGTACTGCTAGTTATAGTTAGTACTGCCAGTACATTGTTAGTACTGTCAGTATATAGTTAGTACTGTTAGTGTTATTTAGTTAGTACTGCTTATGTGATATGCATGAGATAAATTAGGAGTAGATATGCATTATCACTTAGCACGTTTTGTAAGCCATTAGGGTTTCCTTAGTGTATAAAAGCAATCCTACGGCATAGTTAAATATATAGAAAAACAGAGAATAATTAGAGTGATTAGGCAAAACATATAGTTGTTTTGTAATTGTGATTCATTTAATATATTGTGAGATTGAGAGAAAAGTTCTTGTGTTACTATTATATTATGTTTATTGTTCTTCTGGTGTATAAAGATAAGATTCTGCGTAATCTTTATATATATATATATATAAAGGTTTCTATCATAGTTGGTTTGGATTTATCCAATGTAACTAATGCTTTAACAAGCTAATAAAAGATTTGTTCCAAGGGGATCTACACCCAGAAATATGCTGCAATCAAAACAATGTAACAAACTAATACGACCTAAAAACAAATTGTCAAACCAACTGCTGATGACTTTTCAAATTTTAGTCGATCCACATCCAAACGAATAACAAATTTTTTCTTTTTCTTTTTCATGATTAGACAAACCTAGCTCTTGATACCAGTTGATGGTAGTTCAAAAACGAAACAAACAAATAAATTGACAAATGAAGCGAAAGCTTTATTTAAATTACTAAACCAAATACAAAGACAAAATCAAATGTACCAAATTCTTATTCTAAAGGTACAAAAAAAACTAATGTCATTTATTCCTATTTATAAGAAATCAATTACCTAATTGCCAAATTCTAAACCGACTAAAATTAAGAAACATACCAAAAACTAAATATCAATTTTACCAAAAAACCCCTTAGAATTTAAGTTACGTTTATGACAGAATCCATAACTAAACAATATACTCGCGATCTTGTCATGCTTTCTATTTTGTTATCTCTCGATCTTATTGTTCAAATTTCTATATCTAGTAACAATATGATTTTGATTGCTTGGCCGATTAATTTATGAGCTTGAGTCCAACATCACACAAGCACAATTTATGTAAAGCTTACAATATTTTGGGAGAGTCGGCGTGGTCACATTTAAGTTATTATTAATTAGAAATAGAACTCGGGTAATCAAAAGACTTTTACCGGTATATTACACATGAGTGGCCTACAACTCTATTTGTTAATGTTAAAACTATATTGATGGGTCTTATATATATTATGATCTCCCCCCCCCCCCCCCCCCCCCCCCCCCCCCCCCCCCCCCCCCCCCCCCCCCAAACGTCCTATCAATCATGTTAATTAGGTTGTGCACACAATCCTTTCCATACTTCAACCTAAGAGCATCAATTATAGTGAAGTTTTTCAATAGGTTTATAACATGCCAACTCACAAACTTATAATTTTTTTATAATATAAACCTCATATCACTATGTATAAACCTTTTACAACAATATGAAATGTTCAACCTAACATGGGCATTAAATTATGAATAGGGTCTAGGATCTGACCTCTTCATGCCACATAGATATAAACTATAAGCTCGCTATGGTTGAAACAAAAGATAAACATTTTCATGAGTTTTAAACCTTTTCATAAACCTCATGAGTTTTAAACCTTTTCATAGCGTATGCCCTAATAAGCCTCATCAACCTAAATAACTACATTATTGTAATAACCGCAGGCTTAAAATCATTCAACTTTTACATGATTTTCTTTTTCATGTATACGACATTCTCCAGTAATAAGAAATAATGATATGAGTCATTTTTGTTATTTACAAATGATATTATATTTGTTTATTGGTTCATATCAGGAGATATGTAGTAACAAAGTTTATAAGTGTTTTAATTTGGTCACAAACTTTATATCAACCACAAAAATTATCCGGATTTCAAATTTGGTCTATTATTATGAAATGACTATGTTTAAAGTGTTCATATATGCATCATCATGTTATCATGTTGTACCTTACCAACCTTGAATTTAACTACTATCAACTAACTTCAAGTCACTACTACACAACTGGTTTTTACGGACCGCCATTTTTGTCGAACAATCCGCGGTAAACGTAGGTTTTCGACGGATTTGAGGGGAAAAAGCGTTGGGTCGCTGCTCCTGGTCGATGAATGATATCACCTCGGAATTCTGTCACAAACAACGACCATACAACATCTGGCGGAAACTCCGTCGGTTTAAAATTTCTCTTGGAAATGCTGTCGGTATGGTTGCTATCGTGTGAAGCCGTTGGTTTAAAAAGTTTCCTCAATATCAGTCGGAAAATTTATTTTATTCATAGTGGGTCACAAATTTGGTCACTATTAGTTGCCAGGATATCATCAAAAAGAGGCCAATAACTTAGGACATAAATAAAGCGAAAATTTATTAATTATAATAAAACTCAAATACATGGACATAAAAGCCAAATAAAACCAGAGTATAATAAAACTCAAAATTGTTTATTTCATTAATTGATAAATTTAGTTTCATGGCGGGCTTAGAACAAGGATCCAATTAACATAAACTCTTAAAGAAAAAACCTTATTTAAGACCTTCGTTTTAATTAATATAATTTCGCACTCATAAATATATTTCCATTAAGAACAAAATTAATATATGTTAATATAATACTTTCGATATATAATTAATAAAATATAATAAGAATTATTCAAATGATAATATTAGAATGTTAAAGAAAAATAAGCTAATATTTTAAAATGCATACTTTAAGCCATCAAAGACAAATTACTAATACATACATAAACTTTTTAATACTAAAATAAATAGATGTAGAAAATTTATAAGCCCAGTATGAAAAGCCTATAAATAATGAAATTGAACAGCCAGACTCCGGTCCATATACTAAATTTAAATCGGGTAAATGCCTACTGTCCAAATTTTTATTTGACTCACAGCTCCATAACCAAATAGTTGTTGCGAGTTTATCCACCTACATGTGCATTCATGGTAACATCAAAAAGCTTAAAACTTGAAGAATGACATTTATAAACAAAATTGCTTGCTGGAAATTGCTTAAATAAGTAGATAAGTTGGAGTATTTGTTGTATCCAAACACTCAAACTGCTTATCTGCTAAAAAATATATAAGACATGAAAGTGTTTGCCCATTAAAACATGTTGACACTTCAACCCGCCTGGACTAAAAGTCTACCCATTTTGACATGTTGCTAACTGTTAGGCAAATCACATCATAAAAGAACAAAATTGTCACATTAACACAAAGAGTTACGTAGTTCACTTTATTTTAAGATTGCATCCATTGAATTCTAACAACAAATAACCCAAGAAATACCTGAAATAATAACATATCTTTGTTAAGTTACTGTTACAACCAGATTTCAAACAAGTAGTAGAGTTCATGACTCAACAACGGGCGTCAACGTGTGCAACATTTTTGTACAAAAAACACAGAAGCTCAGTAACTCCTATTAAGGCCCTAGAATGATTGTGTATTTCTTTTTTCTGATTAAACTATGCACTACATAAAACTAAGCCGAACGTCTAATATTATACCATAGTCTATAAATATACAACTAAATCACATCTCTCGCACACCCTAGAGGACATACAATTCAATATGTTTTCAGCAAAAAAATACATGAAACTAGTGAGACAATTCGTCAAACACTTGGTCTAAACCGTACACATACAGTTAAATACGTTTTCAACGAAAAAAATTATCACAGAAAACTAGTGAGATTTGTGCGAAACTCTTTGGTTACACTTCCTCAATCTCGATCGCATAAGCACGGAATTAACATCTCGATTAATTTCGTCGTTACTTCGGGCCTGTTTGGCAGGAGTATTTTTAAAGCTTTTTGTAGTGCTGTAAGCTTTTTGTTACAAAAATAATATCTTCTAGAATAAATAGCTCTGTTTGGATGCATTAACTTTAAGCTTTTATTTTAAACAAGTAGCTTCTAAATGAAAAGGTGATTGATGAAGCTTTTAACAATGTTAGGAGCTGTTAAGTCTGTAAATTACTAATATACCCTCTAACTATAATATAATCTATTCAAATATGTCCTTTTAAGTCATTTTACATCTTATAATGCTAATTTACCAAACACTTTTATTCATGTTAACAATTTTGCAGTTTACAGCTTATAGTTTACAGCTTACAACTTACAGAGCAACTTACAGAGCAGCTAGTTTTTGCCAAACATAGACTTCATAAACTACACTTCTAAACTACTTCATAAAATTTCATCTCGATTAAAATCAGTTTTCTATCATTATCAACATATTTATACATAAGCTATGAATTAACAACTCAACATTCAAAACTATAAAGCATCTCATTTAAACATCATAACAAGGTTAAATTCACATCATAATAAGTTAAAATCAGGCTAAAATAACTTTCGTAATTTTCGATAAACTGCAGCGTAATTAGGTGACCTGAGATCCAAATATTTGTGTTCGATTCATACCTGCATTGTATTAGACTAAATTTAGGGATCGTACATGAGATGAGAGAAGATAATCAGGGAGGGAGTGAAGATTTGGGGATTTTTTTTTATTTGTTTTCAAATATAGTGAAAAGCGTTTTTATATGGGATAAACTTTTGGTCGGGTAGAAACATGTTAGTGTAGTGTATTTTTTAGGCTAAAATGATTGGTAGAATTTGGAAAGACAAAGTGCATAATACAAATGTATAAATGATTAGTCATGTATTTAAGCATGTGTTTAAGTCTAAATAACACTGCTCGAATAGTGGTGATTTATTCTTATAACCGTGACAACGACATAAATAACAACTATTAAAGAAAAAAAGTAAAATTTTGACACATTTTTTTATCTTAAGATGTAAACAAAAGTGACTGACTTTGGGTGAAGCAAATACACAATGTTTTAAGATTTTTTGACCAAAAATACATTAGAGAAGCTAAAAGTTATCGACTTTAAATGTATGAGGAATTATGTTTCAAACTTGGTCATCTTATATTATTTTGAAGTATCGTGTTAGATAAGACATATTATACTAATAGATAAGTTAAATGTAATGTACTAATACATATACATACGCTAAATATATAAAGAGTTATGTTTAAAACTTGGTCTGATACTTTGAAGCATTTGCGTAAAAACTTTCATCAATATATAATCATATTATTTCTTATATCAAATATTACTTTCAGGGACGGAGTTTGAAGCATTTTTTCAGAGGGGCCAAAGTGACATTTACTCATTTTAGGAGGCCAAATTGTCAAATAAATAGTTTTTGCGCTAGCTCGAAGAACAAATTACATTAAATGGCAAAAATTTTGAAGGGGCCAGGGCCCACCCCTGCCCTTGGTATCCTCCGTCCATGATTACTTTGAAAGTAACAATAAGACAACAAACAATTTTTTTATATTTCTGTTGGAATTCTTTTGGCAAATAATATTAAGAGTAAACTACACCGTTGGTCCTTGTGGTTTGCGTTGACCAGCGTCCCTAGTCCCTTAACCAAAAAAGTTGCACCATCCGTCCTAAGTGTGGTAACGTTTCCGGGAGGTTTTGTCCTTAAGGGGACAACAGGTGGAAAAGTTTGCGGTCGGTATGGGTGACCCTTAAGGGACTACCGGCGGAAACCGTTTACCACTTAAGGTGGATGTGTTGCAACTTGTTTGGTCAAGGGACTAGGGACGTTGGTCAACGCAAACCACAAGGACCAACGGTGTAGTTTACTCTAATATTATTTTTGTGACAAATTTCCGACGGAAATAAAAAATATCAAAAATAATAATAGATAAAAACACATTTCTGACAGAATAGCGACAGATAAACATAGAGGTCGGTACGACGTTGGAAAGTTGACGAAAATAATGCAAATTAGTGACATATTTCCGACGGAAATCACATCTCTTAGAAATCGGAAGTCAGTCGCATAAGCACAATTGTTGCTTATCAGTTGGGATGTTGTCGGTAAATTAGCGACGGATATGTGTCCGTCGGAAATTCCGTCACTGAAAATCCAATTTCTAGTAGTGAGTACAACCAATTTATGTAACTTTGAACGAAAAGATAATCACAAAATAATAACCAAGTTTGAAAAGTGTTATATTCAAGTCACAGTAACATAAAAATTACTCAAGAATGGAACATTATTAAAATTTTGAGTAATTTTTAGAATAAAAAAAGTTAGAATGACTAAATTAAAATATATCTTAAACTTTGTTATTATTTGATGATTTTCACTCTTTTCATTATCTATCTTGTAAACAATTTTTTGTAATAGGGGAATACATATTTGATGTATTCTGCAGAATATTTATAATTATAATTTTTTTTATTGTCATCCCCGAAACGTGGGGGAATATAGTCTAGTAAAAAGATAATAGGAAAAAAAAAAACTTTGTATGGCGTAGAGTGCTCGGTGCCACACAAAGGAATTTAATTGAACCTTCTTAGTTGTTGCTTTAGAGGTAATTCCAAGAATTTCATTGCATGCGTTTACTCTGGGGTCAAGTCAATATGTATATCTAGTAGCACTGGCCCTTGAAATCAAAAAGTGGAGCCGAGAAGAAACTGAAAATAGAAATTTAATCGCTCGTTTGTTGAACTTAATTATATAAAAAGTCTAGCTATTTGTATCTTTCTGGTTTATTATAAATTATTCATACAGACATAGTTAATGCAGTTACAATCTTGTAAAGGATTAAGAGTATCCAAAAAAAAAAAAAAAAAAAACTACAATATTTAATAACTTTTAAATACCTACTATCTATACTATATTTTATTCATCCTCTTACTATACCAACCCATTTTTATTTTTACTTTACTATTTTTTTCTTTAACAATTTAAAATTTTATATTTTACCCACACCCCCCCCCCCCCCCAAAACCCCAATGTAATTCATATTATCACCCAATCTTTTTTACTTAAAAATATTTTATCCTAACTCCTACCCACCAAACTTTTATTTATAATTATTTATCCAACAAAAACCCCCCCCCCCCCCACGTTATGTGGGTACTATGTTTACGAAAAAAAAAAGATGTAAAGTTGGACGCATATTTAAAAATTTGTCCGTAAAATAAAATAAAAAGACATTAGAAAAAAAAAGAAGCTTTGTATGGCTTAGAGTGCTCTGTGGAGATGGTGTTATCTAATTGAACCTTCTTAGTTTCTGTCAAGTCAATGTGCTTATTACCTAGCAGCACTGGCCCATGAAAGCGAAATGTGAAGCCGAGAATAAATTGTAAATACATATTTAATCGCTCTTTCGTTGAGCTTTAATTAAATATATCTCAAACCTATGTTAAGTGTTGTATACTAAATTAATTAAGTACAATCTTAAAGCCAATGATAACTACTGAGGAAGCCATGCCGTGGGTGGGATTGTATGTTGCTGGAGCATCTTTGGCTTGCACTCTTGCAATGGCAGCCGATGCCTTCCAAGAATTTCGAAAATGGAAACTCTGGTTTCCGAATAAATTTTTCGTTCTCAATACTGTTTCTATCACACTTATTGCAATAGCAATGAAGCTACCAGTGGATCTAAATACAACCAGTTTTAAACTTTTCAGAGGAAAGGTAGTTAGCATCACTTTCTTGTTCACCATGTTAGCCAATTTTCTCCCTTCTTTAGGGCTTATGGATGACAAGGAACTTCTAGTAAACATGGTAGCATGGGCTATCCTCTTGATCACCATTACCGTATATGTATTGATCCAAATTTTTGCAGGGATGCTTCCTGCAGGATTATTTTTGTTATTGTTATTTCCTATTCTATGGGTGTTCTCAATAGCTTTCATAGTTCCGGCTTCGAGAAGAATTTTAGAACACAGGTACAAAGAGTTGCATGGATTGGCTTCATATCCTCAAGATATAAAGTTTTCTTACGAAGAACTCGAGCAGAATGTCAAAAAGTATTGGATGATGGCAGAAACTGGTAACCCGCAATTTGTGATTGCTTGTTCAGAGGTTGCTTCTGCTTTTGGGTTTATATATTCATTTCTTTTTCTCCTTTTTCTCCTTCCACTACCGCAACTATTTTATTTGGATTATCCCGCACAAAACTCAGATTATAATTGGTCACTAAAGGTAATTTTTCGCATCCAGTTAATTGGGGGTTTTATAGGTAGTATAGCACCAGCTTTTAGATGTTTTGCTGCTATCAATTGTTTCGAACTCTCGAAAAAATGGAGTGTGAATCATCTCAACATTTTCAAAGTCGAGGAACATTGGACCCAAATGTTTCAATTTTGGAAAGGTAGTCATGTCCGTTCACATATCCCTGGCCGGCATTGCAAAATACTTTTCCATATTTCCAAAAACTTGATTTTGAACATTTGTATAGCACTTCAGATAATGGTTGTCGTTATGTGTAAATTGATATGTCTCGTTCCCAGATCTTTTCTGATCTTAGTCTCCTACTGTTGGTATTTCTGCAAGTTGTTGATAAGGTTTAAAAAGAAAGTAAATGTATCCAACAGCAATGTAACATCAGAGATGAAAAAATATGCTAAGTATGTTCTACAAATTGAAGACGATGCAAAGCTTTCAGAGAGAATATCAAGAAATGCACTCAAATCAATTAATCAACTTCTTTCAAACTCTGAAAAGAATGAGCCAGGTAATCTTATGAAGTTTCTTCAGAAATCTACAGGATTTAAAGGAGTTTTAGAGTTCGACAACGATCAAGTCCCACCTCTACATTCGGAAAAAACAAAAAATTCCTGGAGTCTAGTAGTAGTGACATTAACAGCCATTGTCGTTGCACTTCCCAACACAGCTGACGACCATGTTCAGGGGTTAATTGCTAGTATGAGGGAAGGCCTCCAAATCGTAAGAAATATTGAAGAATGTCTTAATGCAGATAGTGACTTGGTAAAGACAAGAAGAGCAGCTAGACGTGTGTGGACACAAGTTGAAGTATACCGCAAGTGGCTACAGATCGATCTTCAAAAGAAGGCTCGTGACGGAAAGACGTCAAAGGAGATCCTTGAGTGGTTAAGAGATGAAGCAGTAAAAATAGTTATACAGTTCAAGAGCTGCAAAAGGCGAAGAATGGATGACTCCCACTATAAGTTCATAGTTGCGAGTTCCATGTATAGAGTCAGCCAGACTATCTTGATCCACTGCAGTGAGCTAGAGAATTGGCCACTTGATGGACAACTTTTGGAGTGGATATCAAATATGATTGCAGATATACTATGCGCTTGTTTTACCAACTTACCATGTGTCATAAAGAAGATGTGTTATCACGACGCGATAGAGAAAAGGGAAGACAGAGTCCGCTCTGCAGCTCAACTTCTCGGTAAATCCAGAAAGATCCTCGAAATCCTGAATACACGCCAACTTCCAAACTTAGATGTGGACTCAATGGCAGACATTGGTAAGTGGCATGCATTACCAAAGAGTGAAATACCTAATGATGCTCCTTTGAACCAGATTCAACTAGCTTTTCCAAGTCCTAATGAATCAGTCATTGTGAACATTGGCGTGTAATAGTACCGATTTATCGATCAGGCATCAAAACGAGTATTTAGTTTCAAGTTTCTTGTGTTCAATGTTTTTTATAAAAGAACGGTGTTTCATATTTGTTATTTGTACAATTTTTCTTGCGTTGCGACGAATTTTAAAGTATACATTTTCCTCTCAAGGGTCAATGGAAAGAGAAAATGTCCACCCCAACAACATAACCGGAGAGAGGCAGCAAGATCACATCAACGACACTCATGCAGGAGATAACGGAGAAGGATGGAACACTGTAAGCAGGAGGAGGACCAAGGAAAAAAATCACAAAATTAACACCATCTCGTACTTCTTTACGGACTTTCCGGTAGGCTGCAACGAAGGTTCTCTATGGAAGATCTTTGCTAAACATGGAAGAATCATGGACGTATACATAGCTAAGAAGAAGGCAGCTAACGGAAAAGCTTTCGGTTTCGCTAGATTTATTTACGATGGTAACCCGAAAATACTTGAAACTACTCTAAACACCATCACTTTCGGATCGCATCCCATCTCGGTAAATATTGCCAGATACCAACATGGGAATAAATCCCGACTCCGCAAAACAACAAAAACCGGACACCAAATATTTCAGCCTACCAACCACTGCCCTTCACTAACAAAACACACAGCGGTAACAAACTTACCATCACATTCTTCCGCAAAACACAACCAGCCCCCACCAACCACCCATCACCAATACACATCTTTTCCCGACCTCACTTCCTCCCCTCAACTTCCTCCTCAAATCGCTCACTCTTTGGTCGGTGAGCTTGTTACCATTGACACCCTCCCCAACCTCCATACCATATGTCAAGAAAACGATGTTCCAAACATTCGTCTCAAATATTTGGGTGGGTTCCATGTTCTGATGATATTTAATCATGATACTACAGCCCAAACACTACTATGTAAACCTTCCATTGTCGATTGCTTCAAAACACTAAACCCCTGGTCAAACAAGTTTCACCTAAAAAATCGACTCACTTGGCTTGCAATCGAAGGCTTACACCGCAGCTTCGGCAAGTAAGCTGCTTTTACCTAACCCGATTGCCGCGATTGGGGATGAGATAGTACTTCCCCAGAAAAATGCAATTACAATAGCAACAATCTTGTCGCTGGTAAAGTATGCATTCGCACTAACAGAATGGAATTCATTCAACATAACATGCTTGAATAATAGCGGGGTCCAACACTTGCATTCGGGTTTGTGAAATCCCCGGTGAATGCGATGAAATTCTATCACCAGCAAAGATGGACTCAACGGATTCAGAAGACGAGGTTGCAACAAATCACCCAGGTGACAACGTGAATGAGGAGCAAGAAGACGATGACGATGTAGATGATGATCTTTATGATGATGACTCGGGTAGCGATATTTTCTTCAAAGAAATAGATGATGAATTTCTTTCTGGTGGTGGCTGGATCAAGGAGTTAAACGAGATTCTCGTAAACACCCAACCCACAATATCGGAATTTTGTGATGACGGTGTTTCTGGGCAATATTCAAAAGAACCCTATTCCTTCCGAAAGTCAAACATCCAACACGGGTGAGTCTCAAAAAGGGTATGTTGGGCAGTCGATTTCACCTACTTTTGTTTTGCATAACCATATTGAGGATACGTCAAATACAAAAAATGATTTTTTTGAGGTTAAAAGTACAGACATCGATAAAGTTGACTCCTTTGAGACCTATGACACTGAAAGGTACTCTTCTATCCCATGTACTTTCGATGTTATTACTGGCAACCAAGTTCCTTTTTTAAATCCTGGTGGAAACAAAACACAAGAAAATACAACATCACCGTATAACCCAATCCCCTCCTTATTGGGCCCTTTACCTACTATTAACCATCCATCACTTGAAAACTGTGGGCCTAATTCTTCCTCTATGATAGACGGCCCAAACCTTACCAAACAAAAAAAGAAATAACAGCCAACTGCCTATGTTTGCAACACAACATCCGATCCAAGTCCAACCAATGTCCCCACCTCAAAAGCAGTTGAAAGAAAACCCACTAAATATGCATCTCTTAAACTTATCGATTCAATCAATGGCATAAATACACTGCTCATCAAAAAGAAAAAGTCAAACAAACAAACCATTGACAACACACACAATGACAGCACAACTAACACTTCGTCAACATCCCTTTCCAACAACGATTCAAACATTCAACGGTGCAATAGTAGACTTTTGTGTAACACCATTGCTACCAACACCGATTGTGAAAATGAAGTGTTAAAAACCATTGAAATTGGATCCACAATAGGTTATAACATGGAAGGCAGAGAGCTTGAAGTTAAGTCTGTCATGGGTGACACCATTGTGAACCAATGATTGTTGGGTCCTTAAATGCGAACGGGGTTGGGGACTTCTCGAAAAAAAATGGATTAGGAAAAGGTTAACAACCTTAACTTCATAGGTATTCAAGAATCTAAGTCTAACAAGGAGCATTCTTCCTTCATTCATTCTCTTTGGGGCAGTAGCAATTGTGATTTTGATTTAAAAAAGGCGGTGGGAAATTCCGGAGGTATTATTGCTATATGGGATGTTTCGATGTTAAGAAAAAACAAAGTCATAGTTGATGAAGATGTTACGTTCAATTTATGGTGAATGATTTATACTCAGGAAGTTGTTAATGTAGTTGTTATTGCTCCTCAAGATGCCATTAGAAAGTGTTCTCTGTGGATTCGGCTCAATAATCTCATGCTTTCCTTCCACGCCACTTCCATCGTGCTTGGTGACTTTAATGAGGTACATTTCGAATCCGAAAGATTAGGCTCCACTTTATGTAAATATGGAGATAAAATGCTCAATGACTTCATAATCAATTCGAATCTCGTTGATCTTCCTATGGGAGGAAGAAAATTCACTAGAATGAACAAACATGGAACCAAGTTGAGCAAACTAGACCGTATTCTAGTCTCCAATCATTTTGATTGCTAAATGGCCTAATGCACAACTCCTTGCCTTACCTCGTGAACTTTCGGATCATTATCCTATTATTTTGAAGACCCACTATGATGACTATGGACCCATTCCTTTTAAAAATTTCAATTCTTGGCTGCTCAATGATGACCTCACCACCTTGATCTATCCAAATTGGTCCATAAAAATCAACACCATCACTCATCAAAACAGCCCCCACCCGGCCATCTCTTTAAAACAAAAACTCTAAGTTCTGAAAAATGCCATTCATACATGGAAAAGAGATGTGGTTTCCAAAAATGATCTTGCAATGTGTGAGCTCAAAACCAAAATAAACCTTCTTGATGAGAAAGCGGAGAATGTGGGTCTTGATAGTCAAGAAAGATTTGCACGTCTATCCTATATGAAAAACATAGATGATTTAGAGAACATTATTCGGTTCGATCTAATGCAAAAGGCAAAAGTTAAATGGGCGATTGAAGGTGATGAGAACTCTAAGTTTTTCCATGGCTTGGTAAACAATTAGTTCTCTAGATCTAGAATAAACGGGATATATATCAATGGGAATTGGGTTTCGGATCCGCCATTGGTTGTCTCACACATCTATAACTTTCACAAACATAAATTCCAAGATAATTCCTCCAACAGGCCTATGTTCTATAGCAACCTATTCAAAACCCTTTCCTCATCTGATCTTTCTCTTTTAGATGCTCCCATTTCTATCAAGGAAATAAAAGATGCAGTTTAGGATTGTGGGGGAGACAAAACCCCGGACCAGATGGTTTTACTTTCAAGTTCATTAAACATTATTGGGATACAATTGGAAAAGATTTCATTCACATGATTCATTTTTTTGAAGTAGATGGTTTCATTCCAACAGGTTGCTACTCTTCGTTCATTGCTTCAATTCCTAAAAAAATGAACCCATAAACATCGGTGATTATAGACCCATTAGTCTCATTGGGTGTCAATATAAGGTCATATCTAAAGTTCTCGCAAACAGACTACAACAAGTGGTCCACTCGCTGGTTAGTGAAGTTCAAACTACCTTTATCAAAGATAGACAAATAATTGACAGTCCACTAATGGTTAATGAAATCATCTCTTGGGCTAATAAAAAGAGAGAACGTCTATTTATCCTAAATGTTGACTTTGAAAAAGCGTTTGATCTGCTTGATTGGAAATTTCTCGATCACACCATGTAACAAATAGATTTTAGTATTAAATGGAGAAAATGGATTCATGGATGCCTTAATTCGGCTTTTGCTTCGGTTCTTGTCAACGGTTCTCCTACAAAAGAATTCAAAATCCAAAAGGGTTTACGTCAAGGAGACCCTCTTTCGCCATTTCTTTTTATCATAGCGGTTGAAGCCCTTCACGTCACTCTTCAAGAAGCTAAATTCAAAAATGTATTTGAAGGCGTTAAAGTTGGTTGTAACGGTGTTGATATTTCTCATCTTCAATTTGTGGACGATGCTCTTATTCTTGAAAAATGGTCTCTTGATAATGCTAAAAACCTTTGTAAAATCTTGAGATGCTTCCACATGGCGTCCGGTTTAAAAGTTAACTTCACTAAAAGCAAATTTTTTGGTGTCGGTGTCTCACACAGTGAAACGGTTCACTATGCCTCTTTCCTCTCTTGTGAACCATCAAAATTCCCTTGTGTCTACCTTGGAATTCCCATTGGCGCTAACATGAACAAGATGTTGAACTGGAAACCCATTATTGAGAAATTTCGCAAAAGGCTTACTACATAAAAAGCAAAAACCCTTTCATACGGTGGTAGACTCACTCTTGTGAAATCGGTTATTGGAGCTCTTGGTACGTAACTTTTCATCCTTTATAGCGCCTAAATGTGCTCTTAAATATCTTGAGAAGTTAAGATGTAACTTTTTTTTGGGAGACTCGTTTGATTAAAAAAACTAGCATAGGTTGCTTGGAAAAAGGAATGTTCTTCAAAGAGTTGTGGGGGACTTGGAATTGGTAGTCTCTACGCATCTAATTTATCTATGATGACAAAATGGTGGTGGCGTTTTCACTTGGAAACCCATTCACTTTAGAGAAAAGTTATCACATCTATTTATGGTGAGTATGGAGGTCTTGAAAGTGTGGATAACAATACTCATGGTTTGCCTTCAAGCCCATGGAAATCTGTAATTGAGGTAAATAAACATCTTTCGTGTTTCAATATCAACTTACATATAGTTTTTACTAGAAAAGTGGAAGATAGTTCTTTGTTCAAATTCTGGGAGGAACATTGGATAGGACAATGTAGCCTCAAAACATCTTACCCCAGACTTTAGGCACTTGAAAAAACAAAATCCTGTAAAGTCAAAGATAGGTGTTGTGGTGATGGTTTTGGTATGCAATGGGAGTGGAGAAGGCCCATTAGAGATGGGGAGGAACATATTCAACTAATTAGGCTTGTTAACCTCTTACAAAACTACACCCCTTACCTTAAACATGACAGATGGAATTACCTATTAGATCCTTCAAACGAGTTCTTTGTTTCATCCATGAGATCTCACATTGAATCAGTCATGCTTTCCTCGGTTCATGACCCGGTTAGATGGAACAAATGCCTTCCTCTAAAGATAAACATACATGTTTGGAGGTTGTTGTTGGACCGCCTCCTAACTCGCCACAACCTAGACGTTCGGGGTATCGATCTCGACTCCACTAGATGTCTGGTGTGCGACGATAATATTGAAACAACTCAACATCTATTTGTTGAGTGCAAGGTGGCTGTTGAAATTTGGAAGATGGTTTCGATTTGGTGGGATATTGGTGACTCTCCCAAAGATCTTCAAAGCTTAATTACATGGAGTGACTCGGTAAAATTAACTTCTTTGGAAAAGACCTGTTTTGATGTCGCTATCCAAACTACAACTTGGATCTCAAGGAGATATAGGAATAGGATTTGCTTTGACGAGAAACCTCCTAGTAAGGATTCCTTAGGCGCCGAAATCAAAGTTTTATCCCACACTTGGATAATAAATAGGAATAGAAATGCAAATCTCATTTGGTTAGATTGGATCTATGATCCAAAGAAAGCTTGTAAAATCTCTTTGTAATTTGTTTACTCTCTAGTTTCTTGCTAGAGTTTGTTCTTTTTAATATATTGCCGTTCAAAAAGAAATATTTTCACCCAAAGTTATTTTTGTAGTTTTGGCCAATTCTAATATGTGATTATGTATAAATTTATTGTACAAGCGAAAAATCTACAAAAACAATATAAATAATCTAAGGAATTTAAAAGGAACAATATAAACAATTTGATAGAAATGAGTGTAAAAAAAATCTAAAATTATGTAGGGTTTTTTTGACAAACTTAGAATTTCAAGGGTGAATTTAAGAAAACACATAAAGATCATGGGTAATTTATTTAGTATGAAAATAAAAGAAAAAAGGAAAAAAAACAAAAAAAAGGCTACAACAACTAATATAAACAACTAAGGAATTTAAAAGCAACATTACAGAGAACTTAAATGACAACTATTGTAAAAGGAACTAGTTATAATACATGTGCACGCACGGAGTTTTAAAAAAAATAATTATGTATTATTATCGTGATACGAACCGGATCGATTAAGAGATAATAGAACGATAAAGATAGAATAATCGACGTTCGAGAGGTCGAATAAGCTCTCCCAATAAAGATAAGAAATAACTAAACCATTAATAATATTCAACATTCAACATAATGAGAATACAATCCTAATCCCCTATTTATAATGAAATATGACTTAACTTGTTGACTAAGAATTATTGACTAAGAATTGTTGACTAATATAATAAAGGAAACTAAATAAACTAATTAATTAAACTAATATGTAGGATCATATCAATACTGATCATATCAATACTCCCGCCCCCCAAAACACATTGTCCTCAAGGTGTTGCTCCATAATCTTGCCTCACGTGATTTCGGGATCCCATGTTCTTCGTTGTATTCCTTTGGTGTGCTTGAAGTGCATGTAGTAGTCCTAAAAATTTCTCACGATCTCTTCATGTAGATTTACCGTCTTACTAGGACCACGCGGAACTCTTTTGCTATACAGATGTTCTTGAAAACTCAATCTTTCAAGCGAGATCCATAGTTTTTTAGTTGGCTGCGATGCAACCACAAACTTCTTCCAAAACAACTTTGCCTCCATTATTCTTTTATAGCATTGAATTTGTAGTAGCTCATATGAATGGACTTGTCGCTCCTGATTCTTCTTTTCTTTTACTGTTTCCTGTATCAATTTGCTCTTCTTTTCCTTTTCCGTCGCCTCTACTGATTTGAAGAGCTTATCAAACCACAAAGAGAACGCCTGATGCATCTGTGTAAAACACTCCTTCACTTTAATTTGGCGCGTAAAACAATCCTTCAATTTCTTCTCAACCTCAATTAACACATCCTCAAAGCTCTTGGTTGATGCCATTCCTTCTAAATCTTAAGTTTTTTTTATGAACAATAGTCTATGAACAGTAGCCAATGAACAGTTTTTTTTTGAAAACCCTAGAATTGAAACAGCTCTGCTACCAATTGATACGAACCGGATCCATTAAGAGATAATAGAACGATAAAGATATAATAATCGACGTTCGAGAAGTCGAATAAGCTCTCCCAAAAAAGATAAGAATTAACTAAACCATTAATAATATTCAACATTCAACATTATAAGAATACAATCCTAATCCCCTATTTATAATGAAATATGACTTAACTTGTTAACTAAGAATTATTAACTAAGAATTGTTGACTAATATAATAAAGGAAACTAAATAAACTAATTAATTATAATAATATGCAAGATCATATCATTGTCCGCAGTGATCGCGGGAACAACGATTGCATCCTCGTAACCCTCGGTGGGTGCTTGGATAAATTGTGCCATAGTACGTTTATCGACCATCGTAACTACGAGAGGATCTTGATGATTATTGTTGGGAATTTAGATTTGATGATTACAAAACTACATATGGTTAAATGAAGATTAATGAGGGACTAAATCTACATTATGAAGATTCTACAAAAGATAGAAGATTGTAGAAGATATTGTCAATGATATTGAAGATCAAGATTGATATTCAAATGATTTAGTTTCCTTATAGTATTAAAATACTTATAGAAAGTATTTTATATATTAATGTGTATATGTTTATTAGAGAAAGTATTAATAGTATTGATGTAGAATAATTAGGAAAGTATTTAATAGGAATTGTAACCTACTTGGACTCCTTAATCTATAAAAGGAGGCCGTAGGGTTTAGAAAACAAACCATTCCTACGCATCATCTTCTACATCAATCTCTACACATAGATAGTTCATAGCTTCAAGGTTGTAAACCCTGTTACTATTCAAGAGTAACCGTATTAATATATTGAGGCTCAACGTTTGATTATTGTTACTGTTCTTCTTAGTAATACAAGCTAGATTCCGCATAGCTTGTGTTATTCATACTCTTAGTTTCTCTCATAGTTGATTTGTATTTATACAAGTTAGCTATCACCCTTATCAAGGAGTTAAAGATCTATTCAGAAGTTGGAACTACAAGTGGTATCAGAGCAGGTTGAGAAGCTTTGAATAAGAAGAACGACTTTTCTACACTCAAGATTTTTTTTGCCGAAGAAGACATGTCCCAGGTAACTTATGTTTCAGATGCAGAATATAGAAAATTACTTGCTGCACAAAAGAATAATATGCATGTTAATAACAAATCTGATATGGTAACTAGTTGTTCTAAAACATGTATTGATTCACACAATAAACTTAAAAATTTGTGTGATAAGCAAAAGGATCAGTTAGGTGTATATGAAGTTGAAATTGTTGCATATAAAGAAGATGTTAAGAAGTTAGAGGGTCAAGTTGTTGCTTACCAAAAGCAGCAACTATCATATGAAGAAAAACTAAAACTTCAGGCAAATGACCTATATGATAAAAAGCTTCAGATTGAAAAATATAAGAAAACTGCAGAAAAAGCTCTTAAAGAGAAAGAAGAATTAAAAACCAGATTAGAATCTTTTGACACATCTTCTAAAAGTCTTAATACAATGCATAATAGTCAATTGATTGCTAAAGATAAAGCTGGTTTTGGGCATGATGGTGTAAAAGAGTCTAAAGTAAGTGAAACAATTACTAGTGTGTCAAAAGTTGAAACAAGTAAATCTAAAACTAGTAATGATAAAATGCCTAAAAATGAAACTGTTAGGCAAGCAGAAAACCCTAGGAAAAACAATAAGAGTCCTAGAGGTAATAAAAGAAACTGGAATAATATGATGACTCAGAAATTAGGTGATAATTTTGAGTTTAAAAATAAGGCTTGCTATGTTTGTGGAAGTTTTGATCACCTGCACTATACCTGTAAACACAAGAAAAAGATTAATGATCAAAAACAGGTTAAACGAGTGTGGAACAACTCAAGGAGGGTGAATCATCAGAACTTTGGTAGATTTTCTCACCCCAATCCAAAAAATAATATTGTTCCACAAGCAGTATTAACGAAACCCGAACCCCACCACTCCCACCCCCGCACCCCGTCACACCCACCCCCACCTCCCTCACCCCCCCCCACCAAACCCGCTCCCCACCTCCCCAAGCGAACCTCCCCATCCACCTCCCCACTACACATCCCCCCGACCCTGCAACAGGGCGTCCCCACGTGCCTGCCACCGACCCTCGCACCACATAGCATGCCTGCCCCCCCCACACACCCGGAGCCACTTCCTCCCCCCCCCTACCCACTCACAATGGCTTGCGCACTCATCGCATCCACTCGCGCTCCGGTCCACACCCCCCCCCACGCAAGTATTCTTCAATGCATATGCATTTTACAAGACGCCTTGCAAACCAAGAGCTACCGAAGTAATAAGCTGCGAAAGCTTACACCTGTGCATATATACCCAACTTACATGTTAGAGAACAAGTTCGTACTGGCAGTGCTCCAAAGTCAAGATGGGATAAATTAATCTGGCTTCAAGAAGTTTGATAACTTCTTTCTTGATAACCTCGTGAATTTTTGGGTTAACCCGTCTTTGATGTTGCACCGTGGGTTTAACATTATCTTCCATCAAAATCTTATGAGTACAAAACTTTGGATCTATTCCCTTAATATCCGAAATCTTCCAAGCTATGGCACGCTTATGTGATCTAAGAACCTTAAGAAGAGCGGTCTTGTCCTCATCTTTTAAGTCTTTAGCGATTATGACGGGTAATTTATCGGTACCCTCCAAAAACGCGTACTCAAGATGAGGTGGTAAGTCTTTGAGCTCAAGCTCGGGGAGTTCATCACTAGAAGGTTCAACGGTCTTAAGTTCCTCAAATTTTTGTTCTTCCGGAGGGAGGGTGGAAGATGGGTCAGAATTAAGCAATCTTTCAAGGGTGAGAAGGTCTTCTTTTGGATCGAAGTCAGCATCATCAATTCCCGGTGGAATTGATTTGCTAGTAAGATAAGCTTCGATCTCTTCCAAAATGAAGTCACCTCCCTCAAAAGGAGTGGGAGAAGGGAGAGAAGTAGAAAGGATTGGTTCCAAAGCTGGGGTGGGATTGCCACTCTTGGAAATGTTCGAAAATCCAAGTACTTCTTGAGCAAACTCCTCACAAGCTACGTCGATAACATCGACTAGGTTAACCAATTCAATAATATTGTAGGAGAATATCTTAGTATCACCAACTTTGAATGTTATGGATTGGTCATCATGTCGAAGGGTTATTTGTTCACCGTGAACATCAATCAAAGCTCGTGCCATCCTCAAGAAATGTCTCCCGAGAATCAAAGGAACCCGAGGCTCGGCAATATAATCAACAACAACGAAGTCGGCCGGAAAGAAAAATGTTCCAACTTTCACGAAAACATCCTCGGCAATTCCGGTTGGAGTAGAAATCCTTTGGTCGGCAAGTTCAAGTATCATTCGGGTTTTGGTCAAATCCGGGAGATTTAGCTTTTCCCATACGGAAAGAGGCATTAGGTTGATGCTTGCACCGAGATCGGCCAAGGCTAAGCATTCATCCATCTTCGGAAAATCACACGGTATAAGAAATCTACCAGGGTCTAAAAGTTTTTTGAGAAACTTTTTGAGGTTAACCGCCGAGCAATTTTCATTCACCGGTGTCTTGATTAGATCAATTATCTTATCTTTGTTATTGAGAAGCTTTCTAAACATTGGTGCAAATTTGGGCATGTGTAGGAGAGCATCCGCGAAGCTTAGCTCGAAGTGGAGATTCTGAAAAATCTTCATAAATTTCAAAGATAAAAGATCGTCTTTTTCACGGAGCTACTCCTTGTTAATCCTTGAAGGATAAGGTATGGTCGGTTTAGTCTTTGGAGCAACAACGGGTTCATCATTTTTGGTTTGGACCTCTGGAGGTTGGATGTTTTCGGTGCTTGGTTGCACCGTATCCTTTGTCACCTCGGGTTCGTGTTCCACCACCTTAGGAAGAGAAGAAGGCGGAGGTGGAACTTGAGGCCCATCATAAGAAACTCCACTTCGGGTGGTGATGGCTTTCATATCACCTCTCGGGTTAGCAACGGTGTTGCTAGGAAGAGAACCCGAGCCCGAAGTAGAGGCGGTATTGGTATTCATGAATTTGGTAAGCATGTCCGTTAAATTGGTCATTTGGTTTTGCATGTTTTGGTTTTGGTTTTGCATATTTTTCATAACCGCATCATTAGCTTTGATGTAGTTTTGAAAGTCATCCTTTGACACACCTTGTGTTTGAGGAGCCGGAGCTTGGTAAGCCGGAGCTTGGTAAGCCGGGGGTTGATAAATTGGACTTTGGTTGTAATTATTTCCCCGGTTTTGATTGTAACGGTTTTGATTATTTCTTTGATTGTTTTGATTGTTTTGAACGGGAGGAAAACCGGGAGGTCGAATTTGATTTGCAATCATCGGGGGACGGTAACCGGTATTTCCTTGGTTGTAGTTAACCGCGGCGGCTTGTGAAACGTATTCTTGAATATTGTCACGATAAACGTTGCCATCGGTGGCGGGACAATTACGGTAAGAATGAGCACCACCGCAAGTTACACAACTTTCCTCGACCGCTTTTACGGTAGCGGGAGCTTGGGATTGGTTTTTCTTATCGAGAAGCAAGGCTTTCACCATCTCTTTAAGTTCGGCAACATCGGGTAAAACACCGGGGGTAGAAGAGCTCATACTCACTTTTGCAACAATCGCTTTGCTTCGTGAATAACGAACTTTGGATTTGCTCTCGATGATGGCTAAGCAATCTTGAGGCATTTTGTCTAAAAAATTACCACCCGCGGCGGAATTCAACGAATCTTGATCATTAGAGTTCAAAGCATTGTAGAAAGTATCGAGTTGATGTAATTCCGAGAAACCATAATGTGGGCATGCACGAAGGAGATCCTTGAATCGGTCCCATGCCTCACTAAAAGATTCATCAAAACGTTGTTGGAAATTTGTGATTTCATTTTGAAGGTTTGTTGTTTTGGAGGGAGGGAAAAATTGGTTGATAAACTTTGAAACAAGATCATCCCAAGTAAGAATCGATCGAGGGGGTTCTTTTTCGAGCCAAATCCGGGTAGCCCCTCGAGTGAAAATGGAAAAAGCATAAGCTTAATCGACGTATTCAGAACATTTGGGAACTTCAAAGTAGAAGTGATCTTGTTGAAATATCGAATGTGAGCATGAGGATCTTCTTTATCATGTCCGAAAAATGGTTTATTTTGCACAAGAGTGAGCAAACCACGTTTAAGCTCAAAGTTGTCTGCGATGATCGCGGGAACAATGATTGCATCCTTGTAACCCTCGGTGGGTGCTTGGAGCAATTGCGCTATAGTACGTTGATCGGCCATCGTAACTACGAGAGAAGATTGATTTTCAATAGGTTCTTCAAGATCAAATGGTTCAATATTCGGTGTTACTTGTTGTTGGGGACGGTTACGGGTAGAAGAACGAGTGCGCATGCACTAAATAAGAATAAAACACAATTTATTTTATTTTTGGTAATAGGAAGTTAAAAGTCCACGGTAGCTCTTTAAATTACGCACAAGAAAGCGGAAGGAATTAGCACGTCAAAGCAATTTAAAAGCGTTCTTCCTTTTTGGGCGATGTTCCTTGGATCAAGCCCTCCTTATACCCCCTTATAGTTTGTAATTTAAAGGTGAGCCGATTATAACAATTAACAACACGATTTGTTTTGTTGGTTTTCGATTTTTTTTGGTATTTTTGATTACTTGGTAATAGAAAAAAAATATATTCACAAATGAAAGCGATAACTTCACGGGGAAGGGTCTTCAAACACTAATCTTCAAACGTACACAATAATCGTTTCACAACCACCCCGGCAGCGGTGCCAAAAATTGATCACAATCCTTTTGTATATATAAAGATTATATAATAAATATATAATATAAATATACAAGGATAATATAAATAATAGTAAGAGAAGTATTCTAAAAGGGCTTTTAAAAGAAAATTTACTTTTTACCCAAAGTAAAACCCTAAAAAAAACTTTCCAGGGTCGTTTCCTGATGAGGTGAGAATTTGAAAATCGAGGTAACATTTGTGAAACAATGCTTGAATATCACAAAGATTGGATTGGTTTTCTATTTCTACGGGAAAAACACTAAAGGCAACTAAAGAAAATTTAAGGCAATTAACAATTAAACCTAAAAACAAAAACCGGGAATCCTAAAACGCGTCTAAATTATCAACTAAGTGAAAATTAAACCCTACAACTAATTTTTTTACTTGTAAACCTAGAAAATGATAAAAGAAAATTTTCTAAAAAAAGATTTATATTTTTTTTGACTTTTTAAATTAAAGATATAAAATTTTAAAGGTTTTCAACTAATTAAATTTCTAAAAAGTATCAAATGATTTTTTTTTAAATTCTAAATTTTTTTACCTAAGGTGTACTAAGTTAAGCAGATTGTATGAAAATTAAAATGAGCTAAAAAGCTTATCCAAATAAGCTGGGAAAAATCTGTATAAGCTACGAAGTGGTAATAAACTTAGGGGCTTAAAATGCTGTTAATTATTTAATTATGCACACTACCACCAGATAGCCCTACTGGTGCTGGTGGTAGTGGAGTGTGGTGTTGAAACCTTGGTGTTGGGAGAGGTCAGGGGTTCGAGCCCTGCTTACCCCTGAAATCCCTAACCCTTGGTTTTTTACTTTTTTGCAAAAAAAATTAACAGGCTTATAAATAAGCCTAACACAAGCAACTTTAAAACTAGAAACTTTTTGAAATAAGCAATAAATAAGCTGAAAAAGCAAGGACTAATAAGCAGATTCACTTAAAAACACTTCAACACTTAACAATTTTGGAACAAAAACTCAAATCTTTCAAATAAGCTCAAATAAGCTTAACAAAGCACAAATAAGCACAAAACTGACTTAAACCAACATAATAAGCATATGTAGATAGAAATAAGCAAATATCATAAGCCAATAAGCACTTTATTTATGAATAAGCAAAACAGACCATAGAGATGAACTAGCAGACTTAAAAAACAAATTTTAAGCACTTTTTAAACTAAAATTAAGCTACCATAAGCTACTCTAACAAGCTAAAACCTCAAACATTTAAAGATCACCTATAACTTAACAGATTTCAACACTAAAAACATTAACTAAAACAGTTTAAAATTAAGAAAACTATGAATTTTAAAAACTGGTTACAGAAGCTTAAACAGATTTTTAACAAAGTGCAGCCCTAAAAATAGCTTATCAAATAAGCTCTAAACTTCAAAACAAGTTTTAAACCTTAAATTCTATAAGTTAAACTACTTGTGCACCAATTTTTAGAACTTAAAACTAACTAGAGCTTATCTAAATTTGATCTTAAAAACTAGGTGTATAAACTGAGATTTAAACAGATTTTAGCAAAATGGGTAAAAAGTGAGAAATTACTTAAACCAATGCACTAAACCTTAAGACCAGATTGTACAACTACTAAATAACATAAATGAGACTTAAAAACAACACTTTTGAACCTAAAGACCTTGAATCAAAGAAATCAATACTAAACCTGTTTTTACCACCACAGATGTGAAAATTACTTATGAGAACTTTAGTTTGGGTCAAAACTTGACCCAAACTTGTGTAAACTTGTTTTAAAACAACTTTTAGAACGGATTAGAACAACCAAAGTGGCAAAAACCACTAGCAGTACTAACTTGGAGTTAGTACTGCTCTTGATCCAAACACCCCTTTAAACTTATAACCACCATTTTAAACTGGGTAAACTGATTTTTAAAACTAAAACTTAAGATACCAGATATTTTTAAGCTAATAATTAACCTAATGAACAGATTTTAACAATCAAACAAGCAAAAACAACAAGCTAATCACTAATGCTACTTTTTAGCTATTTAAGATAGATTTTAGACAAAACTTGCACAAATGAGATTCAAACTATAAACTAAGCAAAATAAGCACTAAACATCATAAACAAACATAAATAAGCAGATAGTAACAATAAATAAGCAGAGATAAGCAGTTTAAATAAGCAAACAGTAAACAAGCACTTTTTGACAAAAATTGTAAAATGAAACTCACAAGTTATCCAGAGCTTTTGAGTACAATTCAAAGACCCAAATCACTTTCAAAACAATCATATAGCTTATCCACATAAGCACTAACCCCTGGCCATTCAAAATATACCATGCTCTATGCTTTCTTTGACAGATTTTTGTGATTTTTTTTGTGAACTAGTTCTTAAACAACAAAAGAAACTAGAGAGTTTTCATTGTTTAAGGTTTAAGCAGCTTATATTATGTATTTAGAACTTAGAGAGAGCTTATAAAAGATGGTGAATAACAATGAAACACAGATTTTAAAACATAAAAACTTCAAACTTTCATTAAACTTTTAAAAAAAGTACAAGACTTAGAAATTTAAATTGCGTTAAGTAAAAGACATAAACAAAAGCTGTAAAACTAAATTAGATGCCTTATTATGGCTATAAGTGATCCTATTTATACTAAAAAGCTAAGAGTATTGGTTCTTCACTTATGTTTCTTTTGTGAGTGAGAAGGCAGTTGTGCTACTTGTGTGAGTAAGTCACAAAGTCATCTTAGCCATCAGATTTGAGTGTCTTCCAAGTCTTTTAATCTCAACCCTTGAATTCTTGTATTCTTCCTTGGACGAATAAGGTGATTTAGGATTGCCAAGGTGGCGTTTATTGTTTTATGAGGTGTTGTTATGTTGGGATAGTGATGGGTTTGTTGTGGGGTTGCTGGGGGTCAGGAAAAGACGACCATGTTTAGGCAAAAAGGGCGCGAAGGTTTGAAGTGGTGGTTTGTAACTGTTTTGGTAATACAGGGTGAAGGTTTAGGGAATTAACACTTTTGGTCCCTCTATTTGATAAGTGATATAGCATGGACAGTCCTTGTGGTGATATAAGACTAACAACAGTAATGGTTGGCTGTTAAGTCTTAACAAGCCATTGGCTTGTTGGGCTGTTAATAGCAGTTGGGCCAGATTTGTATTTTGGGCCCAAAAGCTTTAAAAGGCTTATAACTTGTCTTTAGATGTATTAATGGGCTGACCCGGCCCATTAGATGGGTATGGGTGGGCCCATTAAGCATTTCTTTGATTTCGACATCGGTTTTGACTTTGACTTTTGTGCTCTTTCCATTCTCGTGCTCGGTTTTGTTCTTTTGGCTTTGATTTTTATCTTTTAGTGAATATCCGTTACCTACACAATCATAAATCACAAAACACACAAATACAATGTATTTTTGGTATATTTTGGTCATTTTAGGCACGTTTTTATAGGCAAAAGGTATGTGTAATTAAGCACATACCAGTTTTTAAACAACTCTCTTTCTGTTTCTCAACTCACCACTTCTCTCAATTCTTTTTCTTACCAAATCACTTGTCTATTTTTATTCCACACAACTCTTTTTCTGTTATTCAAATCACAAATTCTCTCAATTCTTTTTCTCACTAAATCACCCTGTCTGTTTTTATGACACATCTCTCTTTTTGTTTTTATTCTCACCAACTCTCTCAATTCTGTTTACCTTACCATTTTCATAATCAAGACTTTAAAGATTGAGCATTCCAATACTAGCAATCAAATATTGAAATCTATTTATATCAAATGCTTTTGTAAGCAAATTTGCAACATTCTTGTTAGTATGAATCTTGATCATTTGAATTAGCTTCTTTTCATTGGAATCTCTGATAAAGTGATGTCTAATCTCAACGTGCTTTGTTTTTTAATGAAAAATAAGGTTCTTAACTATGCATATAGTACTCTCATTATCAATATAGATTTTTGTATGCATAAAGTTATACTCATAATCAAGCAATTGATTTTGAATCTAAAGCACTTGGCCACAGCAACTTGAAGCAGCTACATATTCAGCCTCTATTCTAGAATTAGCAACTACAGTCTACTTCTTGCACTACCATGAAATCAATCTACACCCAAGGAATTGACAACCTCCTGTTGTGGACTTCCTATCTAAGTTTGCTCCAGCATAATCACTATCAGTGTATGATACCAAATCAAAAGGTGAATCTTTTGGATACCAAAGACCTAATTTAAATTGACCTTTTAAGTATCTAAAAATTCTTTTCACAGCAAGAAGATGTGACACTTTTGGGTTAACTTGGTATCTTACACGGGCACACATTGCAAACATAATATCAGGTCTTGAAGAAGTAAGATACATCAGTAAACCAATCATTGATCTATATAAATGAACATCTACTTCTTCACCATCTTCATCCTTGAGCAAAGGCTTTTGTGTTTCCATATGCGTGCTTGCTGTCTTGACATCAGTAAAACCAAATTTCTTCAAAATCTCAATCACATACTTGTCTTGACTGATAAAAATTCCATCTTCCTTCTGTTTTACTTGCAGTCCTAAGAAGAATGTGAGTTCACCCATAGAACTCATTTGAAACTTCTTATGCATCATTTTCTCAAACTCAGTGCATAATGACTTCTTTGTAGAGCCAAATATGATATCATCTACATACACTTGAACTAATAAAATATCACCTTTGTCCCTTCTGATAAACAAAGTCTTATCAATGTTTCATCTCTGAAACCCATTGTCCAATAAATAAGTTGACAAGGTTTCATATCAGGCTCTTGGATCTTGATGCAGTTCATAAAGTGCCTTTTCTACTTTGTATACTATGTCAGGAAAGTCTGGATCTTCAAATCCTGGTGGTTGACAAACATAGACTTCTTCTTTAATCTTACCATAAAGAAAAGCACTCTTGACATCCATTTGTACATCACAAAGTCTTTAAATGAGGCATAGGCTAAGAATAGCCTAATTGCTTCAATTTTGGCAACAAGGGCAAAGACTTCATGATAGTCAATCCTTTCTTCTTGTGTGGAACATTGTGCAACCAATCTTGCTTTATTTTTAATCATAATTCCTCTTTCATCCTTCTTATTCCTGTAAACCCATTTAGTCCCAATATCCCTTTTGCCATTTGGTAAATCTACCAAGGTCCAGACTTCTTGTAACTTGAATTGTAGAAGCTCTTCCTGCATAGCCTCTATCCAGCTTGGATCCTTCAATGCATGAATTACCTTTTTGGGTTCTTCTTGTGATAAAAATCAAGCAAACAAGCAATTTTGAAAATCTTTATGGTACGTTCTTTGCTGAATTAAACTAAACAAACCACGTTCTTCCAAATTCTTTGTCATTCTTCTTGTTTGAGGTGCTGAATTTAAGTCTTTAATAATTTGTTCAACTGGATGATATTTATGTACTCTTGTAGTTGGAATAGGACTAACAGGCATAAATGCATCTACGTTGTTCATGTTAGCCTCTGCACCAACACCTTCATCATCCTCTAAATAAATAATATCTTCCAATTCAGGCATATTTGGATCATCTAAAAGTTCAATGCTTGATTTTGCACCAACAACATTAACTTCTATGCCAGCAACATTAATAGTTAAACTAACAGCATTAACATTGTTAGTGTTGTTTCCATCACTAGCATTATTAACATTGTTAGTGTTGCTAACATTATTATCCTTCCCTTGATCATCATCAACCTTCTTTTCATCATCACTTGAAGGTTTGAATTCAGCATCAAGAGAACTCTTTGACCTTTGAGAGAATAGTGGATCAGCAGGCCACAATGGTAGCAGAATGTAATCTTTGCCAGGTACTGTCTCCATTCTAGCTTTACCTGTATCATCACATACTTTTGTACATGCATTACCATTAGACTGATTTCCTGCAAAAAATGGCTTATAATTCATTGACTTAGTTAGTGCATCAATATCAAAAAGCCAATTTGGTCTACTTCCTGCAATATTAGGTGTATTCTCACTAAACTGGACATGCA
>BQNB010020970.1:0-52748 GCA_026074375.1 Tanacetum coccineum | reverse complement strand
ATCTTATAAAAACTCAGCTGACTCAAGTAAAATTACCAAATATCTTTGACTTTTTATGGTCAAACTAGCTTAAACCAAACACCCCTTTAAGATTTTGACAGATTTGAAAAAGCTTTTTAAAATGAAAACTAATGGTTAAACCTTAACAACCAGATTATTAATAGCTTATAACCAACTTAATTAACATGATCTAACAACTGATTTAACCTAAAACTTAAGATCTAAGATAATGCTACTTTTTTTTGGTTTTTTATGAGTTTTTATGACAGAAGAGTAAATCTAAAGATCTATAACTAATAAGCTAAAAACAGATGAAAATTAATGACTAATAAGCATAATGAAAGAGTAATAAGCACAAATTATCAACTAAAATAAGCAAATAAGCAAGAATAAGCAGTTTATCTATTATTTAAGCTAAAAATTAAGTGAAAGTTAAATCTAAAGGAGAACTTACAATGAGCTTCAGCAAGAACAGAAGCTAGTGCTCATAGAGCTAATCAACAAGCTCTTCTAGCTTATAAATAAGCTAGAAGTAAAATCCTTGGGATTCCTTCCATGATTGAATCCCCTTCCAAAAACTTTCCACTTAAATGCATAGGTAATTTAACTAATTATTTAAGTGAGAGTATGATTAAGGCTTATTAAGCTCAAATCAAGAGCTTATAGACTCTTGAGAGCTGATTAGCTTATAGAAAGCTTATGAGACAGTTTGCTTATTAAGAGCTTATATAAAAGAGATTTAAGAAGTTTTAAAGTAAACACTGAATTTTATTAACTAGAAACCTTGATTACATTACTGAAAAGAAATTACAAAACGATTTTAAGGAAAATAAGCTAAAACAATTAAGCTAAAATTTCTAATTAAGCTACTACTTCCTAAAAAAAAACTCTCTTGTGTGTGAGATGAGGGCCTCTTTTATAGCACTTGAGGAAGCTTCTAGGAGCAAAAATCAGTTAGACGCTCCTCTTCATTTCATCCCTTGATCATTCTTCAATGATTGAATCAATAGTTTTGGCCGTTGGATCACAAGGTAGTCACACGGATTGCCAAGCTGGCAATCCTTGATGTGACACCTTTGTGCTACTTGTGTGAGTGATCCCAGGTAAAATCTTACATTTCCTTGTGCTTTCTTCATAGCCACGTAGCTTTGTGCTTGAGTAGACCTATTAGAGCTTTAGATATTACTGATTTGACCCTGGGTTTATGTTCATGAGCCCTTGAATTGACTGCCGTACCCTTTAATTTTGATTTGCCCTCTAGTTTTTGACCCTTGGTTAAATGTAGAGGACGATGAACAGTAAAAAACTCTTCCCGCCCCTTTTATAACTGAAAAGCGGGTAATAAGTTTTAAACTTTGGGCATATGACACTTTTAGTCCTTGTCTTTGGTTTATACCATTTTAAGTGTAAAACTTTTTTAAGGAATGGCAAAAACAGCCCTTGTGGTTTTATAAAAGAGAATTGGGCTAGGGTTTTGTCTTCTTGTGTTTGACTTTGTTTGACCTCTGTGACTGGACTTGGTTGTGGGCTTGACTTTTCTGGCTTCGGCTTTGTACTCTTCTGATTCTCGTGTCCGTGCTTGCCCGTTTTTGACTGCTTTCTTGTGATTTTTGATATATCCGTACCTGCACATACAAAACACAAATACAAGCATATTTTTTTTCCATTTTTGGTCTGTTTTGGGTTTAATTGGGTTATTTTAGGCATAAATGGATATGTGTATTCTACACTTATCATATATCATAAATCATAAGAAAATAGTCAAAAACGGCCAAGTACGGACACAAGAACGGAAGAGTTCACAAAAGCCGAAAGCAAAGCCAAAAAAAAGTCAATCCTCAGTCAAAATCAGTCAAACAAAGTCAAAATCACCATTTGAGTCCCTTAACTTTTCAAAAGTTACACAACTAGTCCCTAAACCAAATTGGGCCTTAAACCCTTAAATCCCTTACCCAGACCCAAAAGCCCAATTCAAAAGCCCAAAATCCTAGCCCAATTCCATTTTCATAAAACCACAAGGACTAAGCCTAACTACAACTTATTTGTGTTGACATAATGTATTGTTTTCATTACCTCATTGGTAACTTTGAGGATCATAGAACAAAAAGCACAATTAAGTGTCTAAAAGATAACTTCATCATCCCCGATTTTTCACTTTTCCCATGCTAAGCTTAAAAACAAGATCATTGTTAATTACAAGTCATGACACTAACACTACTCATAAATACTAATTGTGTACTTACTTTTCCTCCCACAAATCCTACTTTTGTATCTCAAGATTTTACTTAAGTCATATACCCGAAGGCTCTTTAAGACTTTTGTTTCGATACTTATTAATTCAGAAAATAAAGTGTAATGGTTAAGAACGCAATAATTAGCTCCTAGCCCTTCTCAAAAGATCAAATGCAATCAAGAATAAAGTCCACATCGAGGCGACCAAAATTTGGCTTTTATTAGGCTACTTAAGCAAGGCACCATTCATGTCATATACCCTAAGGCTCTTTAAGACAAGAATGAACCAATCTTATTTGCACCATATACCCTTAGGCTCTTTAAGGTACAAAGTAAGACAAAAATAAAGCAACATTATTAAACCTCAGTCCTTTAGTAGGCTACAACATCGGCCACGCCTCCGACAAGATGTAGCAAACATATTTCGACTTTGGATTATATAAGTAAAACCGGTGCCTTTTATCTCGAAGCCACATCGATAGCGAGTCGACAAGAGGTTATTCTACTTATTATGACACCGGACTCTACCTTATATGAAAACTCCAACATCGGCCACGCCTCCGACACGATGAAGTAATCTGGCAGAGATACTTATTTATTATTTTTGTATTTTTAAGCCAAATTGAGTATTCCTGATGTGTACTCATCCTAATCACAAAGGAACTAAAGAAAACTTCTATTAGCTAATTATTAACCAAAAAACCATACAACTCTATTTATTAAACATTCATATAAAAGTGAAACAAGCTAATGGGAGAAAAAGCCACAATTAATACATATGAGCTTGAAAGAAATCCAACTATTCTACGTTTAATGTCATGACTTATAAATAACACTATCATTTCTTGTTCTTCACAAAAGAAATTTGCAAATACTTAGCCATATAAAATCCAACTCGGCATATTTAAAATCTACTTGAGATTAGCACAAGCTATCATCATTAATTGTTAAGGGAGAAAGCTAGAACTCTACACGTACGATCGGGTCAAAAATTACTTCTTATTCTTACCAACGGAAAACCTACATTTTTGTCTTAACACTTTTTATTTATTTATTTATTTTTTATTATTTTTTTTTTTTAACAAGACTGAAAAATTTAAAATTTTTGCTATTTTTGTGGGAAAAACGGGTACGTGAGAACAAAACAATAAGCAAGCAACATCAAATCGATAGATTCCCTTCCCCAAACTAAAACGAAACATTGTCCTCAATGTTTAAAGTCGGGTCTCTACGTAAATCTAAGCCGTTTATGAAGTATGCAAAGATAAACGTTAATCGATAATGATGAAAGGATATGGATCTCCCCAAACTAATTTCACACAAAGGATGAGAAGCTCGAGTTTAACGGGATAAATCAACCGGACACGAGAAGCTTTAAGGAAATTGTTGGGAGAATCCTGCATAAATCATAACAAACAAGCAACAAACATCGAGAAATCAGAGAGAGTACAAGCCTCTCTCAACACAACACATTAGAAAATAGAAAGAAAATAGAAAGGATAAGCATGGGGTGAACTCCCACGAAGCGGCTTGTTTTTGGTTACCGAGTCGCAAGCTCGACTCGATCCCTGAATTTAGTTGTCCTTAGGGAAAGTCTGGAGGTCCGGGATAACCAACGGTGGTGTATCCCCTCCATAGTAATGCTTAAGACGGTGGCAGTTGACTTTGAAATTAGAACCATCGGCATGAGACAACTTGGCAGTGCCATAAGGATAAACTTCGGTGATTGTGAAAGGTCCGGACCATCGGGACTTGAGCTTTCCAGAGAAAATCTTTAATCGGGAGTTGAAAAGCAAGACTTGATCACCAACATTGAAGATTCGGTTCTTATCTTTGAATCGAGTAGCATCTTTGTCTTCTCCTTGTAGATTAGCGAATTCTCGTAAGCTTGATCACGAAGCTCGCTGAGTTCATTGAGTTGAAGCTTTCGATGATCGCCCGCGGTCTTTAAATCGAAGTTGGCATGCTTAAGAGCCCAATACGCTTTGTGTTCTAGTTCAACTGGTAAGTGACACGCTTTTCCATAGACTAATTTATACGGAGTGCATCCTATCGGAGTCTTGTAAGCGGTTCTAAAAGCCCATAATGCATCATCTAGTTTGTCGGACCATTGAGGCTCGTTTTCTCCGACCAGTCCTCCTCCAAGAAATCTCTTTGAGACCTCGATTCGTGGACTCAACTTGACCACTCGTTTTGAGGGTGGTAAGGAGTCGAAAGACATGGAGTGACACCATATTTAAACATAACTCTATCAAATTTGTCGTTACAAAAAGTGGGTCCCACGATCGCTTATTATTGCTCTCGAGCACCGAATCGGGAAAAGGGATTTTTAAGAACATAACAACTACCCTAAGCATCGTTGGTGGGACAGCTTTTCGCTTCAACCCAGTTTTTTATCTTGGAAAGATAATCGACTGCTACAGAATATATTTGTTACCCCAGACAGACGAAAGAGGTCCCATAAAATCAATCCCATAAATCGAAATCTCACAAACTTGGATTACATTTTGAGGCATCTCATCACGTTGAGAGATTTTGCCTTTGTCTATTGACAAATCAATCACAAAGTTTTCTACATTCTAGGCATCCTTAAAATGGTAGGCAATAAAACCGGCATCAAAAATCGTCTTGGCTGTAAAGTTGTCACCATAGTGTCCCCCGTGGTCCCACGTGACAAGCTTCGAGAATTTAGAGCTTCATGCCATCTACACACCTTCGATTATTTGATCCACGTGACAGCACCCCGTCCGCCTTCCCTGGCACAAGTCATGAAAAATAAAAGGTCATCCCAAAAAATAATGTTTTACATCTTTAAAGAACTTGTTTTTTCCTCTTTGATCGACATTCCTTTTTTTAATGAATTTCCCCGCGTGGTAGTTACAAAGTTTCTGCCGAACCACGGGTACTTTGGTCTTTGGAAGTTAACACACTTAAAGTCTCTAAAGGAAAAAGTCTCGTAATCTCTTTGGCTCAAAAATATACTCATAAGGATATCAAGACGAGAGAGGTGATCGCAGCATAGTTTTCATGCTCCCATGGTAACGATAACCTTAAAATCAAAATTCTTAAAGAAGTAAGACCCAGCGAAGCAATCTTGCTTTGGCGTCTTTCTAGTTGAAAAGGTATTTCAAAGCGTGAAGTGATCGTGTAAACAACACTTTTGTTTCATGATTAAAATATGAATCGAACTTCACGAAAGCATAAACACTGCAAGCATCACCTTCTCTGATTCATGTAAAATTCGTTTCTGCTTCTGTCATTGTCTTGCTAGCGTAATGAATTAGGTCGGAAATGCTCTCAAACTATTGTCCAAGGACCGCAACCAATTGCATAATCCACATGTCATCGCACATGATTTCAAAAGGTTGGGTCCAATTTGGAGCAATGAGAATTAGAGCTATCGGTCAACATCTATTTCATGTTTGAAATGGCAAAATGCAACTTCCGAAAAAATTGAAAAGGGAGTGTTCTATTTCTAAAGAAGAAGGGTCATGGTCCGAGTAGATTTTGGAAAAGTCTTTGATAAATCTTCGATAGAATCCAGCATGCCCGAGAAAACTTCGAATTCCTTTGACGGTCGTTGGATGAGGAAGCTTAGAAATTACATCAACTTTGGCCTTATCGACTTCAATTCCTTTTCTAGAGATCTTATGTCCTAAAACAATGCCTTCTTTAACCATGAAATGGCTCTTTTCCCAATTTAGTGCTAATTTGGTGTCTTCACACCTTTTAAGCATTTTATCTAAATTGGCAAGACACGAGGAAAAAGAATCTCCAAAAACTGAGAAATCGTCCATAAAAACCTCCATTGTTTTCTCTATCATGTCGTGAAAAATGGCCATCATACAACGTTGGAAAGTTCCGGGAGCATTGCACAAACCGAATGGCATACGACGGTACGCGAAAGTTCCGTATGGGCACGTGAAAGTAGTTTTCTCTTGATCTTTAGGTTCAATGGGAATTTGAAAATACCCTGAAAAACCATCTAAGAAACAATAAAACTCGTTGCCGGCTAATCGCCTAACGATCTGGACCATGAATGGTAACGGAAAAATGGTCTTTACAAGTTTGCTTCGTTTAACTTTACGATAGTCGATGCAGAACTCTCCATCCCGTGACTAATCCTTGTAGGCACCATGTCATTTTCTCGTTGTGACAACGGTCAATACCACCCTTTCATAGGAACACAATGGAACCGACTAACCCATGGACTAATCCGATATTGGATAAAATCAATCATGCGGTCAAGCATTTTTTCTACTTTCATTTTTTTTTCCCCCCCCTTTAGGGGATGTACGTCGTGGATTTTAGGGTTAACCCTCCTTTGATGTTGCACTGAAGGTTCGTAATCATCTTCTAAAAGGAATTTGTGTGAGCAAAATTCAGGACAATTGCCCGGGATATCAGAAAGTTTCCAGCAATTGCTTGTTTTCGTTTTTTATTAGAACGTTTAATGAGTGAGGTCTTTTCTTCTAAACTCAAATCTTTTGAAATTATGACTGGAAGCTTGTTATTTTCCTCTAAAAACGCATACTCGAGATGCGGAGGTAACTCTTTGAGTTCGACTTCTGGAAGTTCATCTTTTGGTTCAAGTGAAGACTCTTTTGGTTCAACAACTTTAAGATCTTTTTGAATTCTGGGGTAGTAATCTCCTTGGTCTGGTGAAGGTAATGGATCACTGTTGAGAAGTGCCCGAGAATGAGAAATGTCACCTTCGGGATCATAGAATTAGCATTGAAACCTGGTGAATCTGGTTCATCATCGATTGCTAAAAAACATTGGGCTTCCTTAAGTGTAGAAAATCACTTTCATCAAAAAGAGGTAAAGTGTTGGAGATGAAGTAGAAAAACAATCGATTGAAGTATGGAGAAGGAATTGTTGTAAGCAACAGAATCGAAATCCAAGTACCTCTTGTGAGGTATTCTTCACAAGTGAGAGCATCAATTAGATCCAAACGTTCTTCCAACGATTCAGATTGTTGTACGAAAATGGAAGGAGCATCACCACATTTAAGGTTAACGATTGATCATCATTTCCTAGAGTAAGCTCTCCCTCCGTAAACATCTATTAAAGCATGAGCCGTCCTAAGAAAGGGTCGCCCGAGTATCAATGGTACTCAAGGATCGGCTATAAAATCTAGAACAACGAAGTCGGCGGGAATGTAAAACTTCCCTACTTTGATAAAAACATTTTCAGCTACACCGGTTGGTTTGGAAATTGTACGGTCAGCTAATTCTAATACCATTTTTGTTTCGGTTAGGCCTGAGAGTTGAAGCTTTTTCCAAATGGATTAAAGCATGATATTGATACTAGCACCTAATCGGCAAGAGCTAAGTAACTATCGAACACTGAAAAATCACATGGTATTAGAAAACGACCGGGTCACCAGCTTTTCTGGATGCTTTTAAAGGACAACCGCACTACAATTTCATTTCAATGGTGTTTTGGTTTATTCGATCAACTTGTCTTTGTTGTTACAGCATCTTTAATACATCGAGCAACTTTGGCATGTGAATAAGAGCATCCGCGAACTTAGCTCAAAATGAAAGATTACGGAAAATTTCCGTTTAAACCTTTATTGAAGCTAGATATCCCCTTTTTCACAATACTTTTGTTTGTTGAGTCTTTGATGGGTAAGGCAAATTAGGTTTGTTTTATTGGGCAATGAAAAGAAGGTAATTTCGATTGGTTCTTTTGTCTTTGGTTGTTCTTTGGACGAATTGAGGAGGTTGGATGTCTTCCGTTGTCTCGGTAGCTCCGTATCCTTTTTCACCTCACTTCCTTTCTACCACCGGCGGTGGAATCGGAGGTCCATCGTATGAGATACCACTACGATAGAAGTTGCATGTGGTTTGGCTTCGTTACTTGGTTTGGAAGGTATTACAAGGTAAAGAATTTGAACTTGAAGGTTTGGTTGGGATTGCCTAAAACATCAAACTTGGTACAAAGCTTTAACAAACTTGTAAATCAATATGCCATTTATTTTGCAAAGCTTTGATTTGATTTTGCACATTTTTCATTATAGCATCGTTTGCTTTGACGTAGCTTTCAAAATCCGTTTTCAAAACACTATTTGTTGGATGTTGATAAGGTAAAACTTGATTGATTGGTGGTTGATTGGTTGGTGGTTGGTATGGTGGAGCTTGATAAACTTGATTTTGACGGTTTTGATTAAAGTTTCCTCCACGGTTTTGGTTGAAATTAGAATTGGTTCCTTGGTAACGGTTTTGGTTGGTTTGGACATTCGGCTGATTGAAACCCGGTGGTCTTATTTGACTTGCCAAATTGGAAGGTTGGTTTCTTTGGAGAAAATTACCAACAGCTATGGTTTGTTGAAATTGTTGGATATTGTCATGAAAAACGGGAAAATCGTTTCCACTTCGAGTTAACGGACAAAGGTTAAAATGGTGATTTGATCCACAAGTGACACATACTTCCTCAACTGCTTTAACGGGTGCAGGATAGTAAACAACAAAAGAATTCATTTGATTCAACTTTGGTTCTCATCATGATAGTCCTCTTATCCTCGAGAGAAGCGCTATTGTGTTGCATATCGAAAGAGATATTAGAAGGTGAAAAGAATAGACAGAGAGCATCGTACTCACCACTTGAATCATTAGCACGGACTTCCTGAGTAACGAATTTTGAAATTGCTTTCAATAATCGCTAAACCCTTCTGAGGCATCTTTGGTCTAGAAATTACACCTGTTTTGCAGAAACTAAGGCATCTTGATCGTTTGAATTCAAAGAATTATAAAAAGTAACGAGTTGTGGAGTTTCGAGAGAAGCCATGGTGAGGACATTGACGTAGGAGTCCCTTTAAAACGTCTCATGCTTCATTAAAGGTTCGTTTGGAGAGGTTTTTGGTAAAAAGTAATGATCTCATTCCGATGTAAGTGGTTTTTGAAGTGGGAAGTATTGGTTTATAATTTTTGAAACAAGGTCACCCATTTGAAATTGATCTTGGAGGTTCTTTGTCAAAATCCAATCTCGGGCTTCACCGTCTAGAGAAAAACGGAAAAAAGCAAAAGCTTTATCGAAGTGTACGGAACTTCGTGATGACTAAACGTTGAAGTGACCCTTATTAAAAAATCGAAGAGTGATATGTGGGATCTTTGTTCTACCCGTAAACTTATTGCTTTTCACAAGATTGAATAAAGGATGCTTAAGCTCGAAATTATTGGCATTGATTGGTGGAACAACTATAGCATCTTCATAACCCTCGATGGGTGCTTGTAACATTTGGGCCATCGTTCGATTGTCGGCCATTGGAACAACGTTTTGTTCAACAATTGGATCAACCGGAAAAGTTTGTTGTTGACGACGTCTACGAGATTGCGAACGAGTGCGCATAAAAAGAAAACTTAACAATTTAAAAAGCAAAACGTTACACTAATTTTTTTTTTTAGCAAATGAATTTTGACTGGAACTACACGAAGAGTACCTTAAACCAATTAATCACTACTTCACGTATGCTCTCGAAATTGCTTTTCAAGGTTAGCCGTACTTGGTAAAAGACACAAAAGGCAAGTGTTAAATCTTTGATTACGAATTAGGTAACAATTGCAAAAGTCACCTAAATTGAAAGATAATATCATCAATCGAAGATATTATAAGTTGTGTGGTTCGATTACCAACTTTGTTTATTATTATTATCTTTTTTTTTCAAAGGACAAAAATTTATGTTTTTTGATATTTTCTGGTATTTTAACTTTTACTTATACTAAAAAGAAAAGGAAAATATTTTTTACTTTTTTTTTATATTTTATATTTTTTACTTTTGAATTTTAAAACAAGAATGAAACTTTCGAGGACGAAAGGATCTTCAAACCAAATCAACAAACACAAAACGTAGGAATCGTAAACACTAATCCCCGGCAACGGCGCCAAAAACTGATTTGCAGTTTTAACACACGTAAAAATATATATAATATAATACTTAAGAAGAGAAATTAAGAAGATTACCAAGTTACCCTTGATAAAATTCACTCTCAAAAATATATATAATATAATATAAAATACGTATATCAAACCGGGTAAGTATGATCACCCGGGTCGTTATCCCCAATGACTAGTGAAATTGAAACCACGTTTAGGATCGGATCCTGATTTGAATGAAACAAAGATGTTTGATTTGGAAAGATGTATAAAAATAAAATTTAAATGAACAATTAAACAAACTAGGACTAATGGTGCAAATACCTAACAAACTAACGGAGGGACTAATCTGAAAAACAATTAAAATCGAAAAGTTACACTTTCTACCCTGAGAATCTATCCCGACGACAAACTAAGTCCCGAATTAAGGTGAAATTTGAAAAGTGCTTAAAATGAAAAACTCAAAGAAGCAAAGTTGGAAAATAAGCAAAGGGAACAAAAATTAATAAAAGCTACTAGAACTGAAAATCCCAAATAAGCTCAGGAAGAGCTTATTTCTAGACTGATTACAGAAAGTGAGGTTTAAACACCTGTATGATTATAGAAAATAAGCTAAAGAAAAACTCAAAACTATATCAAAATTAAAAAGTGAAAGAAGTTCTAAAGAGCTTATGAATGCTTAATCTATAAATGAAAAGAACTAAAGCCTTATCACTACTTTTATCAACTGAAATTGATCATAGAAATAAGCAAACTGCAGGAAATAACATAGAAACAACAATCTACAAATAACTAGAGAACTTTCATAATCTAAACTATACTTCGAAACTTAAAAGACAACCTTTTAACTACTTATAATTCCATCTATTTAAGCAAAAAACTAGACCTTATAAGTTGAATTAACATTAAATCCTAAAGATACTAAGTCTGTTTTTTGAATTTTCAATTTTTTTATTGACTTTTGACACCAAATAAGCTAAGACAATAAAGCTAGAAAACAAATTGAGACTTAAACTAAATTAAGAAATATGAAAACCTTAAATCCTACCAATATTTATTTTTTATAAGCTAAATACTAAAATTACTGTTCTAAATTAAGCTGAGAACACAGCAGTACTAACTGAGGTTAGTACTGCTAGTGTAAAAATTCAACAGTACTTTGAAAGTACTGCTGATGTAATTTGATTTTTGAAAACGTAATAAGTAATGAAATAAGCTAGGGAACTAAAACTAAATGTATAATAAGCTAAAACTAAACTTAATCCTACTGAAATTAAAGCTAACAGTATTAACTTGTGAAGGCAGTACTAACTTTTTAGTTAGTACTGGTAGTGTAAAGGTTCAGCAGTACTAACTTAGGTTAGTACTGCTAGTGCAATTTTGAGACTGCACTAAACCAAACACTCCTTTACCATTTTGACAGGATTTAGAAAAGCTTTTTAAGAGAAATTTGATGAACAAGTACTAAATACCAGATAAAAACTAGCTTAAAACAAACTTAGCAATCATGATTAAACAACTGAATAATACTTAATCTAAGATCTAAACTATTTAAACTAATATTTTTGGATTTTATGAGTTTTTATGACAGAAATTGATAGCTAAAGATCTATAACTACTTAAGCAAAAACAGATGAAAACAAACAACTAAATACCCTTAAAAGAGACATTTAAACATTACAAAGCAAAGAGAATAAGCAAATAAACAATATTAAGCATGTAAGCAAAAACTAAGCAATTAAAACTGAAATTAGAGAAGAATGAAAAGAGAAACTTACTTAATCCTTTAGCTAAACAAAAGGGACCAATTAAGGCAGCTACAAGCTCCTTAAGCTTAATTATATAAGCAAAAGGTATAAGTCCTTGGGATCTCTTCCAAGGTAAGATCCCCTTCCAAAAGCTTAGTTACAATAAGATCCATATGAGATTAAACTGATTTAAGGTTTAGATAAGGTTAATACTGAATTCAAACAGCTCTATTTCAGCTTATAGACTGAAAGAGCTTAATATTAGCTTATTGAGACAAATTGGCTTAAAATGAGAGCTTAGAAAACGAGATTTAGAATACTAAAAACTGAATTTCATTAATTGAAAGCTGAATTACATTACTAGAAAAGGAAAATTACATTTAAGAAAAACATGAATTTAAGCTAGACTAAATTACTAAAAACTAGATAAAAACGTAAAAGCTAGATAAAAAGAACGACCCCTTGTGTGTGTGAGAATGAGGCCTATTTATAGTGCCAAGCTGAAGCTTCTAGGTCCTCTAGCCTTGCTCTCCAAACTTTTAATCCTGGCCAATCATTTCTTCAATCATTTGATCATGCCAATTGTGGGGCCCCCCCCCCTACCACCCCCCCCCCCCCGTTTGATCAAAATGTGGACACCTGAGGATTGCCAGCGTGTCATTCCATTGATGTGACGTTTGTGTTAGTTTTGTGAGAAAATTAGCACAAAAACCCACATAAACTTGTGCTTCTTTAATTGTTGACGAGGCTCTTTTTTTTTAAAAATTGAAAAAAAATCCTTTGATAAAGACTGATTGAACCCGGGTTTGTGATGTAAGACCCTTGAAATGAACTATAATCACCCTTAAATTTTGATTTGCCCCTTGTTTTACCATGGAGGTAAAATGAATAAGATGATGAATAGTAAAATGTGTATCCGTTCCTTTCGACGAAAGTTAAAACTGTTTATATTATTGGGCCGTTAACACTGATTTGCCCCTCCTCTATTCTTTTCCTCTTTTCAATTATAGCTAACTTACTGGGATTGGCAAAAAGTCCTTGTAGGATTGCTAAAGGACTTGGGTCATTGGCTTCGTCCTTGTACGTGATGATCAACTCAGATTGAGATGGATGATTTACCTTGTGGTTTTGGCAGACGCTGCAGAAAGTGTTAGAGACACGATTGGATTTGAGTACTGCTTAGCATCCTCAAGCGGATGGACAAAGTGAACGTATGATTCAGACTTTGGGAAGATATAATGAGGGCATGTGTTATTGATTTTGGTTGTAGTTATCATTCGAGCATTTGGTGTGCTCCGTTTGAAGCTTTGTATGGAATGAAATGTAGGTCGCCTGTTCTATGGGCAGAGATTGGAGAGAGTAGTTTGATTGGACCTGAATTGGTTCAAGAAACGACTGATAAAGTGGTGTTGATAAAAGAGAAGCTCAAAGCGGCGAGAGACCGTCAAAAGAGCTATGCTGATAATAGGCGCAAACCGTTAGAGTTTGAGGTAGGAGATCGGGTTATGCTAAAAGTGTCGCCTTGGAAAGGTGTAATTCGCTTTGGGAAAAAGGGTAAGTTAGCACCGAGGTATGTAGGGCCATTTGAGATTCTTGAAAGAATCGGTCCTGTAGCTTATCGGTTGAGATTGCCTGAGGAATTGAGTGGAGTACATGACACGTTTCATGTGTCAAACCTAAAGAAGTGTTTGGCGGATGCTAGTTTGCATGTGCCATTGGACGAGATTAAGGTTGACAAAACTCTTCGTTTTGTTGAGGAACCTGTAGAGATAATGGACCGTGAAGTTAAGAGTTTAAAGCGTAGTAGGATTTTGCTTGTGAAAGTTCATTGGAATTCAAAGCGTGGTCCCGAGTTCACTTGGGAGCGCGAAGACCATATGAAGTCTAAGTATCCTCAGTTATTTGTTGATCGTGCTGTTGAATCGGCTAGTTAAATCTCGGGACGAGATTTCCTTAAGGAGGGGATAATGTGACAACCGTGATTTGAGCAGGTTAGTTTAAACCTTTAGAAATGGCTAAGAGTTCATTTTTATGTGTGTAAGTGTTGTGCTATGTGAATTTATGTGGGCTAAGTGAGTTAATTATGTGCTTGATATCATTTTGAGGTGTATGGGCATCTCATTTTGAGTGTGTTTGAGTTTGGTGTTAAGTATTCCATTCGTTCACGTGTGGTGATAATGGATATGAAAGACGTGTGCATGCATTGCTACGTCAATACTTGGTTTTAAGGATTAAGCGTTTATAGGAAGTGTGTGATATGGGAAAGGAATAATGTGGTTGAAATATGGAAGTTGGTAGTAAACTTTCCATATATAGAAAGTGAATTTGGAAATGAAAAGTTATTTTTAGAAAGTAGTTTATAAGCAAAATGGTTTACCAAATTAGCTTAGGTTTTTATAAAAACTTAAGGTATTGAAGGTAATTAATTAACTAATAAAAGATATTTTTTTTTACATGAATAGTAAATACAAATTTTAGAAAAAAAGAAAAAAAAGATTTTATTTATTCAAGATTAAGCTAGGTGATTTGTTGTTCAAGAATCAAGGTTTAGGTATGTTTCAATTAAGCTTTTGTTAATTAGTTATCATTAAATCATGTAATAATTATTATGATGGATAATTAGGGTTTCATAACATCTGTAATTAATGATATAATAAACATGTTATAATGATTAGGGTTTAATTAGAAGCTTATGGGTGTAATTGGTTAGGTTTAATTCGCGTTAAAACTTGAATTAGGGTTTGGCAGAATTTAGGGCTGTGTTGTTTTGATGATATCTAGGTGATAAAGGCATTAATTGATATGATTCTTGAGCCTAGTTTGTAGCTCAGAGAGTCTAGTTTCCAGAAAATCTAGCCTCGAAAGTTTTTAAGGTCGAGAAATCATTAAAATGTTGGTTACAAGAAAAGTTGTCAAAGCAGTAAATTTGGGTCAGATTTAGGCCAGATTACGAGGTGTAAAACCCCCACTTAAAATTCTAATTAGGATTAGCCAACCTCCAGGAGTTTAGTTCTATGTGTCAATGTAAGAACCCGAATTTAAGGTCATTATTTATTTTGACTTATATAATTATTTTCTGAATTATAGAAAATTTTCTATTTTATTATTTTGTCGATTTTGGAGAAAATCGTCGGATTTAAATAAAAATGCTATGCGTTAAAAATTTAACCGTTTCTGAGCAACGAGAAATCAACGACTTCGTATTTTGGCCTCGAATGCCAATTATATTTTATTTTATATAAATTTTTATTTTTAAAAATTTACATGTGCAACCGAGTTAAATTTTTCGTTTTAGGAAAAAGTGTCGGACTAGGAAGGGTTTTAGGGCCCGAGACTTATAAGTATTATTAGTTAGGAAGAAGTGGGCCGAAACCCACTCCTCCCTTTTTGCTTTAAACCGGCCATAAGCCCCAAACCATACACCCTTATACTTTTAATCCATTTAACTAACCCACTAGCTAATTTAGGTCCAAGACCCAAGCCCAATACCCCTTTATTTATAAGACTCGACACATACACATAACTGTGAAACCAAAAACACAGACAAAATTCTTCTTCCCCCTTTTCTTTCTTCCTGTTCGACGCCCAACCCACCAAAAACCCTCAATTGATCTTCAAAAACCGTGAGCTTTTTGTTGGAATTCTTTTAGAAAGCTAAGCAAATGTGAGTTTCATAGCCCCTTTTTCTCATGTTATTTTAGGGTGAGAATGATGCTTGTTGTCGTGTTAAAATGTTTTTAAGCTTGCTGTAGTTATGTGTATTGGATCGTGGGCACGTTCCGTCCCGTTGTGTTATGATATGATATGTTTGGTATTGTGGATCCCAATATGCAAAATGAGGTTTGGCGGTGATAAGACTGCGTGAGCTAATATGAGGCCATGTAGCGCACATATGAATTTGGTATGATTGTGGATCGTGGGCACGTTCTCCCGTTGTGGTTAATTGGTGTCATGAATTGTTTTGGTAATTGCAGCAGCTAATTGAAAGTTTATTTTGGGATATTGTTGTATGTCGTAAACCTATGATTCTCGCTCAACTTTATGTTGATGTTTTAAGCATCATTTTCAGGTGAGCTTAATGGTGCTAAGATAGAGCGAAGTGGCTAGAAGAGACCGTAGGATGCTTGGAGTTTATTTATGTTTTCTGTTTGAATAAATGCGTTAGCATGAATTGTTTGGATTATGTTTTGCATGTCATTTATTGACGAGACCTCTTTCTCATTAATAAAGACACACCATTAGGCTTTTGGGTATTGTTATGAACACTTTGTTGGTCTTAGCTTACTTATTTTTAATTTAGTATTCTCTATATGACATCATGTGTTGTGTGATATCCATTTGTTACGCCTGGTGTTTCTGCCTTGCAGGGGTCGGGTGTGACAAACGGATCATGCGGAGATTACGTAGATCGCTTAAGAGAGGACACACTAGTGGTATTTGCACGTTTATGGGATGCTGTCTAACATCTTGGTTCTCAAAGAAGCAAACCGCTCTTGTCATCTCCACAACCGAAACGGAATATGTAAGCGCCAGAAAGGCATGTCAACAAGCCCTATGGATGAAACAAGCTCTAATAGACTATGGCGTTAGGTTAGACGACATTCCAATAATGTGTGATAACAAATGGGCTATAGACTTAAGTATGAATCCCGTTCAACACTCACGAACAAAACACATTGAGATTCGCCATCACTTCCTTTGCGATAATGTTCAAAAAGGGAATATCTCTATAGAAAAGGTCACATCGGAAGACATCATAACTGATATTCTAACTAAACCTCTTAAACGTGAGCCATTTAACTACTTACGTCTAGGTCTAGGAATGATGGAACAAATTGATTAAGTTTTCGGCATAATAAAGAAATCAAAGAACTGTTTGTCAAAAATCTGAGAAAATTTTCTCTACAGGTGGCGGCCCAAAAATTTTAAGAGGGACCACCACCTGACTGACAAATTTTTTATTCTCTCTCTGTGTCTTTGGTTTCTTATTTTACACACAAAACACAAGATTAGGAAAAGTCTTATAATCAAAATTTTTCAAATTTTTCTATCTAAATGCATATCTCATTATACATATGTACAATAGTCCCAATCTATTATTTTCTAAAAAGTCTTTCTCACAACTCGGAGCACATGAAAATCAATTTTCATATATTGTTGAGATATGCTAAAAACATTTTTCACATATGCATAATGTTCTCTTACTTGTTGTCAAAAGTATATAATCTAATATATAATTTTCGACAATCTTGGTTGAGCAAAATTAAATCAAGGAGCATTTGGATTATTTCTTAGGTTTTACTTGTCTTAGTGTCGAAATAATCGCTACTCCACATTTGTCGCACTTAGACACACACTAGTATTTGGAAAAAATTTGGTTCGTTTTTAAAAGCTTAACCCTCTTGTCAAGGATAATAATTATTCGTGCTAATTATTCTAGTTACTATTTTATATGTTCTTCACTCGTTTGGTCTTCAATTCATATATGAATATATGCCAAAATTATGTGAAATAGTTCTATCCTTACAACTTGTCTAATATGTAGAATGTTGAATGCTTAATTGCTATGTGCTAAAAATCTTAATTGCCATAAAAGGATGGACTTGCTGCAAATTAACCACCAAAACAGAAACCCTCACATAAAAGTTTGAGAAAAATCGACTTATTTTTGGAAATCTTAGGGGATAAATTGCAGGTATGCGGCCTCATCTTTAATCATAAAGGCGCGGTTCCCCTTTATTTTTAAGGGGACCGACCCCTAATTAAGGGGACCGCCCTAGCAGTCACGGGTAAAACAGTTTCTTTCATCCCTTTTTGATCAAATACCCTCTAGACTTAGCTACTGTTTCCTTAAATTCACAAACATTTATTAGATTTGATCCTTTAAATGTTCATTTCTTCATCATATTTAAATAATTCCTCCATTATCTAATACACATTCTCAAACCATCATTTTCATATCAATCATCCTCACAATGACATCTCCTACCAAAACCCACACCCAAACTATCAAGGGTAGCCAAAATAAGTGTGAACTATTTGGAGGAGAACTAAACCCTGGTACAATCATGGGCTTCCAATGTTTACTTACCTACACAAATGACCATAAACCACTCAATCCTATCATGAATACCATCTCAGAAAACAATCCCCAATCAAGCATTACCTAATCCTTACATTAAGGACACTTCCCACATCTCCACAAGTTATCTACACCCTCCATTTCCCATTTCACTATTTCAATTCCACATGTTACTCACACTCAAGCTCCACTCACAGGTGAAAACAAAACTCAAAACACACCACCTTTATCTCAAGTAGTGAAAGCCTAGCTGATGACATTTATCAACTACAAGGACTATCAAACCTCTTTAGCCATGCAATCTATCTTAACAACAAAAGCAATATTCCTACATCAGCTTACTCTCCAAAACCTACCACACCCCTCAACATTAACCAAGTGAAACCCATGTTGGGTATTGCCCTTATTTCATCTTTACCCAAAAATATTCCATGCCCTTAAGTAAGAATATCAATTGGATTGAATTCCTCCTCACTCGACCACATCCACCACCTAGAGTTCAAAGAGATTACCTTCCACAACCACCTCTGCTCCAAACTTTCCATCATCAACCAACAAATCTCGTAATATGCCTACAAATAATCGTCAAACCCTTTTGTGTCGCAAGCAAGTCAAAAATCCTTTTATGGCTACTTAGGATTTTCTTTTCATGATGTATCAATACGCTTCTAAAGCATATTTGTTTTCTTGTTATGTATTGCTGGTGTGTAGTTCACACACATTATCCTAAATGAATGAAGTATCTTTTGCTTTGATGTTTGCTTGCACTTGTCATATTTTTCCTTCCTTCTTGCTACATGTTAGAAATATTTGTATTGTTCTAACTTGTTTTTGTAGCCAAGAAACCATAGCTCGATTCCTTGGTGCCCTCGAACGAGGGGGAGCACACATCAAGGGGAGCATGTATTCAGTTGATTTTCAAAGCAATTCTCGACGCTGCCTTTATGGATTCTACAAAAAGGGGGAGAAATGACATAAAACTTACTAAATACTTGTTTAAAAATAATTTTACATTTAATGAGTTTAAATTTTGTAATCATCAAAAAGGGGAAGATTGTTGATAGAAATAATGCCTAAAAATATTATTAATATTTTTCACATCTTTACGTTTTGATAATCACAAAATATAAAAATGTTCAATGTAAAATTAAACGTAAACAAGTAATTAGTAGTAAATTTTTATTTCGAAAATTATATCACTTAAAGGTATGAATAAATAAATGCTTAATGCATTTTATGATCAAAGGAAATTTTTATTCAACCTCACACTTTTATAAATATTGTATCATTTTTATTAAAATTAACCAAAACAATTTTTTCTTACAATAAAAGAAAATGTTTTATTCAAAATAAACATTTTGAATTCAAATTTTCAGACCTAAAAACGGCCTTGAAAATTCTAGAATAATTCCTCCCTACACAAAAGAAAAAACTAGGGAGCGCCCAGTCTAGAGCGACCCCCTTAAATACACAGGCGACCCTCTTAATTTTAAGGGGACCGCCCACCTATTTAAGGGGACCGCCCATATGTAGACGCTCCTCTACAGCTTTGTCTATAAATACTGGACATATTCACCACTATTTTATCACCTTTTGGCACTTCATTCTTTCTGTTCTAAAACACGGCCACACATCTCATCAAATCTTTGATCTTTAATCATAAAGCTTTGTTTTCTAAGTTGATACCAAGCTTAATTCCTCAAGTGCAGAGAAAGATACTTCCAACTCATCAAGTGAAGAAGTATTACGCCCTTAGTGTGTTTTTGCAATCTATTTGCATTCATGTCTTAATTCTAAATCATTTGTAAATTTGTAAAAGTTGTGTAGTTGTTAGATCTTGGTTGATAGTTGGAAGTTTATAGTTGGATCTTGGTGATCTTTCCTAGTAGTGTTAGTTTGGGTGTGGATTATAGTAGTGGCTTGGTGAAGTAGTAGTGTGAAGAAAACTAAGGTGTGAAGAAGTTGTGTAGTCGTGATCAAGTCGTGAAGCAAAGTTGTGTAGTGAAGTTGTGAAGTTGTGGTAGATTGGTTCTAGCTAAGATTAGAACTCGACATCTGCTTAGTTTAGTTGTCAGAAAATTAAGATAAAGCGGAAAGCTTGTGTAAGGTTTTCTCCTGCCATAAAGGACTTGTTGACATAGTGAAGAAAACTCTCGAGTTAGGTTGCTGCGGGAGTTGGAAGTCAGGGCGGAAGAGGTGCTTCATTTAACCAAACCTCTATTAACCCTCGCATTGTAATTTGAATTAATTCTTACTCATATCTCTTGTCTTACATTATTTTCTCATATACTATCCTTTTATTTGTTTAAAATATATTGTTCCCTATTGTGCAAGTGTTGAATTCACATAAAGTTGAATCTATAATTTTTACAAACACTTTAAAACCTTAAATTAAAAAAGCGATAAACTATTTAACCCCCCTTCTTGTTTTCAACAAAATGTGTACCCTATGTCTATCCTAACCCCTTTATCGCCCTTTAAAACCATATTACCCTTGTTGCCTTTGAGAATTAATTAGACCCTAATTCTAACTGGTGCAAATTTGTGTACTTTCCAAGCTTATGATAGAATATATGTTATGACTGTGCAATTGAGCGATCACCCTGAAAATGAAACACTTAGACTAGTAGAGAGCTGAGTGACTTTTTATCATCTTTGCGTGAGGTGTTCAGCTTTGATGTTTTCTAACATAAGAATTTTATAAATTCATTTCTTGATGTTATTCTTGAGAAATCTTTTTATGAAATGTTCTAAACAAGTTCACTTGGGGGACAAGCAGAAGTCAAGTTGGGGGATATTTGATAACATTAAATATTTAATACTTTTTCAGTGTCAAAATACCCCATATATTACTTATTAATGTTTCACTAATGCTTAAAAATGAGATATTTTCTATCATTTTGTAGTTTTTAGGTGAAATGCAAGAAAGTGACAAGAAACAAGGGAAAAAGGTCTTAAAGTGTAAATTCTGAAGAATGTTATGGCGTAACACCAAAAATGGTTACATCGTAACATAAATTAAGCAAGTACGAAGATCAAGGGACAAGGTACAGCGTACATCATATCTAGTTACGCCGTAACCATATTATTTGGAGGAAATCTTGACAAAGTTAGAGTTACAGCGTAACACCATATCCAGTTACGCCGTAACCATGAAGATCCACAAATAAGGAATGAAGATCACGTACTTATGGATATTATTTGAAGGTTATGGCGTAACACCATATTTGGTTACGCCGTAACAACTGCTTAAATATGGAATGTCGTGTATGATGGTTACGTCATTTATCCCATGTATTTAACCCATTTTATATAATTATTGCAAAGAATTGTTACTTAATCATTTATATTTGAGAATTGCAGTAATTACGGAGTACTTGGTGAATATCAACAAAAGACGCGCATTCTAGAGCTTAAATGAAGATATTTTGAAGATTAATGATTCTGACAACCAATACGCCGTATCCATCAAGGATCCGTGCCTGCACTCACCAAAGACCACAAAGGAAACAAGCTCAATACGTCGTATCCAGAGAAGCTCAATACGCCGTATTCAAGATATAGTATGTGAATATTATGGAAGATATCAAACGTGATCACTACTCTAAGAAACTCCACTACGCCGTATCCAATCCCTTGGATACGCCGTATCGAACTGACTTCCATACAATATAAATATAAAACTCAAAAATGAGTTTTAAGTGTGCTAAATCATATTCTCGATACCTAAACCACAAAAGTTAATTTTCAGAGGAGAAAATGAGCAGAAGAGGTCTTGCAACGCGTTCCAATCCATAAAAGACAACGTGTAAATTCTTATACTTTTGTAATCGTTCAGTTTTTGGTATCATTCATTAACTCGGTTAGTTTACCTTGGCTAAAATAATTACTCTTGTATTAATTATGATGTTTGAAGGCTAATACCTTCAGGTATTAGCCATTATTATGAAGATCTGAATGTTTGGTTTTGTTTATATCTCGATTGCTTAATTTATCGTTGTATGCTTGTTTATGTTTATCAATTTATACTTGTTTACGTGCTTTTGTATGCGACCTATCATTCAACTGGATCTAGTGATACGGACCAAGTAATCTAGATGTCGGGATAGCTCTCCATATAGTAATTTATACATCTAGAATCATAGGATCACAAATATTGTCCTTCTAAAATCGTGCTAAGGATACGCTTCTGGCTTAACTAGTTAACGGAAATTGCCTTTGGTTTATTAAACATGTTGACTAGTAGGTGAATCTAGATAATTCAACAAATAATGTTCTGATTCCATTGGATAGTTGGATAAGTGGACTACTAGTGTATAAATTGCCATTAAGCAGTAAGTGGGTAAAGTCTCTATGAGCTAGGGTTTAACAAGATCACCATTGCTTTAATCCCTAAGATAGATTATAATCAGCAAATAAGGATGCTTTATGCGATGCTTTTGTTGTATTGAATTGAAATAATGTGTCTAGGGTCTATCACAAAATAAGGATGCTTTATGCGGATGCTTTAATTATGACAGAATTAATGTGTCTAGGTCTTAGGATGAAGTCCCGCCTAAGTCTAAGAATGAAATGCCTCTTCGAGATAAGTATTCATTGCACTGAATAAACAAACCAACTTCTAATCGGATTAATGACGACTAATACAGTTTTCTATCATAAGGCTCGATCGCTCTTTTATCTTCTGTTAATTTGCTTGCGTGGGTTAAAGCGTCTTGAATTGATTGTAGTCACCAACCAAACCCGTGCCTGTCTCTTAGGCTGAAACCCCCTTTACCTTTTAGAATTAGGATTAGAACTAACATAGGATTAGCATAGGTTTGACTTATATTAGAATTAATTTAGATTAGATAACTAAGATATAAATAAATTGAGAGATTTAACCTCGCTTTAAGTGTTTGACACCCTACTTACCACGAATCTACCACCGACCGGGTACACTGCCGGTTAAAGTGTTGTTTTTGGTTAAGTCGACAAAATATAAATTTAAAACTTGAATCATAAAAATATACACCACACAATGACACATCAAGTTTTTGGCGCCGTTGTCGGGGAGTGAAATTTAATCTTGATTTTTATTTTATATTTTGGTTTTTAACATTAGATCTAAATCTTAGGAGTAGTGTTAATTAAATTAGTGTATATTCTTGTATATTTTGTATATTTTGTATATTTGTTAGTTTAATTATTTGCTTGTATATTTGTGTGTTTAATTTAATTGTTTTCCTAATACATTGCTCTGGTCAATAACTTGATACGACGTATCCACTTCTATTGGATATGGCGTATCCAACTTTCTATCCAATACAGTGTATTCATTTAACTGATTAATACGACGTATTCACTTCTACTGAATACGACGTATCGATCATCTGAAACAGAATAAAAATATGAGTTTTCGTGTTTGATTTCCGTGCTTATATTTTAATCCTTCTTTAGAACAAATCCTGCTGATATTTTTACATGTGTCACAGGACATACTTATCAGAGCTAGTCGATTGAAGAAGTGATGACGAACAAGGGAAAGAAGTAAAGTATGGAAACATTTGCGCCTAATGACAAAGCAGATTACTATTCTGGGATTACAAGTATTACAGTTAATGGGAAGAACGCTTATGAATTGAATAGAAAATTTTTGGATGATCTGCACAACAATGATTTTAGTGGAACAAACGGGAAAGACGTAATTGAGCATATTGAATACTACCTAAAAATTATTGACCCAATCAAATTACCCAATGTAGATCATGATAAACTGAGAATTGTTGTTTTCCTAATCTTATTGGCTGGAGGTACATGGAAATGGTTTGATAGAACCAAAGAATCAATCACTTGAGGGTCGACTTAACTACTAAATTTTTTGGAAAATACTACCCGCCTTCTCGCATCAAGGGAAATAACACTCCCATAATAAAATGGGACCCAGCAAATCCAAGATTTAAAGGCTGGTTGGCTACAAAGTTCGTAAACTATAAAAAAATGGATATATTCACCAAAGGAGCTTTGTGGGATTACTGGAAAATAAGAGGTGATGAAATTGAGGTATCTGATGACGAATCTTCTGATCTTGAAGAATACTGAAGTGATAAGGAAGAAACCGTCAAAATTTTTAAAATTGAAACTGATGTTTTTGACTACGAGACACCTCTCTGTTTGGCATTCAATGAATTTAATTACCTTCTCAAAGTAGATCCGGACTTACTTACAAAGGATATTATGGGGTTTAAAACCTATGAAGATTACAAAGACGATTGGATCCAACAATGGAACAAGATATACATGGTTGATGAGAAACCATGGACTGACCCTGGAGTTTGGACTGAACCGAAACCAGTCAAACATACTTGCAAGCCTTTCAACTATAAAACTGGGTACTTTAAAGATTTTGAGAAAGAATTTCCAGCCATTGTTTACAATGATGCTCTAACGTCTAAATTAGATTTCTTAACTGAACCTACTGTAAGTCCTCAACATATCGATGAATTTGATTTGAAAGATAAAATATCGTTGTCTGAATGTGATGAAGATGAACAAAACGTTTTATACTTTAATGATGTATTTCCTTTTAACGTAATTTATCCTGATGATTTAAAATCAGATAAGGACAATGATGATGATAAAAATCGATATGATACAATCTTTGGGGGTAATGTAATAAATACGGATGATGATGCCTATGCACGTGGGTCAAATAAGTTTTTGGAAACAAGTCATGATACATCAAGTAAATTTTTCAAAACTGAATTTTTTTACAAGGAATTAAATGTTGATTTCGCGGCTTGGAATTAACTTAACAACGGGATACTAATAAATCTTATCAAGAATTTGTATGTGCCATTTGGAATTCCGTTCGACCCCAAATTGTTTTATAAGGATGGGAGTAAATTGGGTCAAGTCTAACTTTTCTGTAAACAAAAGTGCTTGCCGGGAGACAACCCAGAATGTATTTTCAATTTTTTTTATCGAGTCTGTTTTCCCAGACTGTCTATACGGCGTATCCAAACACAATGGATACGGCGTATTGACCTTCTGGACGTTATCCAGTCTTTATTTTCAGCACAGTCTATACGGCGTATTTGTTAAACGAATACAGCGTATTCGACATAGGTATCAATACGGCGTATCCTGGGGTATGGATACGGCGTATCGACTTAATGTACAGTTTTAGGTATTTATTTTGAGTCTAACCAAACGAATACACGGAGATAGAAATGCATTTGTTTTCTGAGAATTTATACAGGACCTCAATGAAAGAAATATCAACAAGTTGGTGGAAAATTTACAAATCTAGAGATCTTGAAGTGTTGGAGTCTTAAGACTTCAAGGCGGCTGTTCAACACAATCTTGCTAATAAACTCAACATGGAGAATCTACCGAGCAAATATCAGGGGAGTTTCTCATTCTAATTCTTGTTAATTCTCGTATTTAAAGTTTTATATATACAACGAGGACGTTGTATTATTCAAGTGGGGGGGATGGAATTATAATGTTTACTTGTCCTATTTTTCACACTAAAATGCTTAAATTATGCTCAAATTTAAAAAAAATTCAAGCATACTTTTGTGAAATTACTAACCCGCACACAATAATGTTTGTTAGATATTGTGAGGATTTAACCTTATCCATTTCTAAATGTTTACCCAAATTCCACAAAAATATGAGTGTGCCGGTGATGTTGTAGACTTTAGAACTTGGCTTGGTATATCCATTTTGAGACATCAGTACTAATACTATCGCTTAAGATGAGTAAACTTGTTTAAATTGGTAAATAATAGATCACACCCAAATCGCCTTTACATGTTGCTTAATTAACAAACTACACCTGTTAGTTTAACCCCCTTATTAAACCCTTTGTACTCTTCATCTTTTAAGAGTACTGATACCCCTAGAACAACCTGTAGAGCCAGTCCTTTAGGAACTACACCATTATATGTTTTCGTTACACCTTTACACCTTAGCCTAAGACCCCAGTTAATTAAGTTTATTTTACAGTTGCCTAGTTGCTTAAAGTGTAAAGGTTGTATTTCCCGATCATGTGTCTATTTATGTAGGTTGGATGAATTTGCACATCGCAAATAGGAATGTAATTTAGAGTCAAAACTCATGTTATTTTTAACTACCATCACAATTATTGGTACGTTCGAAGAACGAAGAATTATCGAAGGAATTATCCGAAATTATTATGATCATGAAGATCGTGATCCTACTACACAGAGTTTCGTAGTATAGTGTTAGCAAAAAAAAAAAAAAATTGAAATTTTTTTTAGAAAAAATCGCAAAAAAAGAGAAGAAAAGTTTGAAGATAATCGTTTCGCAACTACCGAAGGAATTCCACAAAGGATCGATTATTCGTTGATACAAATCGATGATGTAGAGTATTGTATAAAGTGGAAGATATCGCCACTTTCCTTATAAAGTATGTAAAGTTTGGGATGTTTGGGAAGTTGACCGTTACAAGAACACCAACTTAGGTTGTTATTTTGATCTATGATCAAGACGTTGTAAATAGTTGTGTCTTTATCATGGTAACGGTCGGGAAAAAGTGTCCAGCAACTTGTATTTTAGACTTAATCTATTTTTTTCGTACTTTTTATTTAATAACAATTTAATTCCCTTTTCTAATCATTAACCATAGGTTTTACGCGAATGAGGATGTGATCGAGCGTGCATGTCTATTATGTCATTACGGCCATGTATGCATGCCTCAGCTGCCTTGTTGGTTTATTACTATTGGTGAAAGTTAGAAGATCCATACCCTATATTACTTTACTATTCCTACTCTTTAGCTTGTTTGAGGTGGGAGTAAGCAGTCACATGTGTCTATCCTGTCATTATAAGTGTGTATGTGTGGTCTTTGTCGCCCTCTCTGGAATATTGGTATCGATAAAGATTAGTTAGAGTAATCAACCCTAAGCCTTATCATACAAACCCATATTTACCTTTATAAACTTGTTACCCCTTAGATTTAGCGGTGGAGATGTGTATCCTTGCCAAGCCTATGATATAATACTCGTCACGACCAAGCAATTAAGCGAATTAGTTACATGTTACCACATAGATAAGTTTGAATATTTGAGTGTTTTTTATCTTCTAATTTCGTGAGGTGTTTTGTGCGTACTGTAATAGATCAAATAAATGCTTTAACGGAAAATATCCTTAGAGATACATTTTTATAGACTTCTAAAGGCTACTTGAGGACAAGTAGGATTCAAGTGGGGGATATTTGATGACATCAAATAACGTCTATTTTATAGCATCATTTATCCCTTGATATTAACCCATTTTGCATAATTATTGCAAAGAATTGTTACTTATAATCATTTAATAATTGAGATTGTATAATTATGGAGTACTTGGTGAATATTAGCAAAAGGCGCGCATTCTGGAGCTTAAATGAAGATATTTTGAAGATTAATGATTCTACACCAATACGCCGTATCCATCAAGGAAGATACGGCGTATCCGTGCCTGCACTCACCAAAGACCACAAAGGAAACAAGCTCAATACGCCGTATCTAGAGAAGACCAATACGCCGTATTAAATATATAGCATTTGAAGATTCTGGAAGATATCAAACGTGGTCCCTACTTCAAGAAACTCCAATACGCTAATTATATAAAACTAACAGTACAAACTATTAACTAACAGTACTAACTAAACTGGCAGTACTAACAATGTACTGGCAGCACTAACTATTATAACTAGCAGTACTAATAACTTAGACTATTTTCTAAGTTCTTCAACAACAGCATCAAGTTGAACCAGCAGTACTACCTTCCAAAACTAGCAGTATTAAATTGAATTAGCAGCACTAAGTTGTAGAAGTCTATAATTCCCAACACGTGTGACCCATAATGTGGCCAGTAGTTGCTTCCACTATTGGTAAGTCATGGTTATTAAAACCCAGTAATTTGAGAAAATGATGGGAGAGCATTGTCATGATTGTCGGAGCCGATGTTATAGAACCACCATCAATTGATACTAGCAACAGACAAATACATAATATGCATGTATAGGTATATTTCCAGAAAGTACGAGAGAGTTTCGAAGATTAGAAACATATAACGAAACCGAAAGACCTCGCATTACAAGGTCTGGTATGTCAATGACTTGAAAGCGGTGGTTAATCATATCAAATGAAACTAGTAGGTAATGCTTGTAACTATCACCACTATCGGCTAAAATCCTTTCATGACCAACCCAATAAATAAATTGACCAACAACAGCTTGTGTTCACTGTTTGAATCTAATTGATTCGTGGGGCAAACGGTTAATGTCAAGTTGGTCCCATCTTAGAGAGCTAAGTGTAAATACATAAACAGACCAATTTCCTTCGACGGAGGACGAGTATGAAATTCTAACAACGGTTGGGTCAAGATTGTCAGGATGGACACCAAAGCCTAAACGAATTTTACAAGAATCTGGTTGAAAATTTGGGATAAAAACCCAACCTCTTTTTTAATCGATGGGTTTGCAATACAAACTATCACGTTATTAGCATATGAAAAACACCAAACTCCATGAGAAGTACTAATAGGTTTTAGATTTGCTATATGGAGGTTTGTTAAAGTTGGGGTGTGGATTAAATTATCATTTATACATATCATAGGACCTTGAAAACCATAAATATAGGTTAAATAAAATACATCATTGAGAGACTTATGAACACCGTAATTAAGGAAGAAGGCGGAAGAGTCTATGCAAGACTTCCAAGACTTTGATACAATACGAAACTGGAGCAAAGACTTTACTGAAATTCTGTTCATTATCTTGATTTGCATTTCAAACGGTATGTAGTCTGACATTTAAAAAAAATTTAAGTAATAAGATTAAAGATGTTTTGGGTTCAGATTGAAATTGTCGATTGTGAAGATTAAAAGTGAAAAGGAAGACTTAATTATATTCAACCCCCACTCATTTATGACAATAGACCTAACTTACACGAACAATTTAGTGTTGATGTACTTTGTTGTAGTTGTTATAGTGTAGACTTTCTGAAATAGTATTATTTAATAAGAAGACTAAAACAGTTGCCATTTTCAAATTATTTAACTTTCACAAACTAAATCAATTTTTTTGGTGAAAGGTGAACTTTATATTAATAAGAATGAAGATACAAATTACAAAGAGGAATGTAGACATGCCTACAAACCTGATACAAACTAAGGATCAAGTACACAGAAACAAATCTAATACTAAGAACAAAGATCTCTGATGACAATACTTTTTCCTCTGATGTTTATCCCAAACAACAAAGAAACAGATAGACAGTTAATCTACCTGAAATAGATCACCAATTCACCAAACACCATGCTTTCTTGACTATATTTCCTTCTCAAAACTCCCACAAACCACTCAACTAACATCCATAGTGATTTAAGGGAATATGAGAAGGCATCATCAAGCAAAGCATAGCACCCATTCACACTATGAGAGGGGCTCTACCCCACCAGCTACATTTCCATCCCATTACTATTCAACCTAATTCAGCAGCTTCCCCTCACCAAAATGGGTCAAATAGCAAGAGGGGAAGGCATCACTGGCAAGGGAACACCCACCCTCTCATAGAACCAACCTTACCCCCTGTGACAATGTAAAAATGAAGATACATTGCCCTCCTAGACCTCTTTATTTCCAATGAATAGCCCTTCTTTATGGTACATATCCTAGAATTAGACCTCTCACCTTTCATTATCTCAGTCCAAATTCCTCCCAAGGCCAATAAAGAATGAAGCAACTATTAAGTGAGTACATTTATAGCCAGGCGACTCCAAGTTATTAGAAGCTAAATCATTGAAGGTTTGTACATGCCATATCTTGAACATACAATCAATATCTGATGCACCTGAACTAAAGCTTTCCTATTGAATTTTCATAGTCACTTTCCACTCCTTGGCTACTTGCTGAACTGCCTTAGAGTTTTTAACATTAAGACCCATAAGATTTAATCTTACTGTTTCATAGATCATTTCCAAAATCACTTCCCAATTGCATTTTTCATCTCTAAACACTCTGTTGTTTCTTTCCCTCCAAATTGAATATACAGCTGAAGCCAAACACAATCTCCTGACAATGCTACATATACTATTCCCATTAGGCAAAAAAGCAAGTTCCTCAATAGTGTTGTCCCAGCCATCATTATTGCTTTGGAATTTCATCATCAACATTAAAATTTCCATATGGGATTAGAAAATTGACATTTGAAGAAAATATGATCATGAGTTTCCTCATCCTTGTTGCAAAGAGAACATACAGTCATGTTATAAGATCCCCACTTTGCCATTCTATCACAGGTCATAAGCTTCCCTTAAATTGCCATCCATAAAATAAATGACTGTTTAGGAATACATTGGGAGTACCAAACCAGTTTGGCCCATCTAATCTCAGCACATTGACTACTCAAATCTGTGTATACCATTTTAGTACTGAATTTGCATTCTTTGTTTTCTTTATTTTTCCATACAATCCAGCCCTCCTTTACTTCAATTAGAACTGGGTCATTGATTTACTTAATACTTGGATATTCAGTTTCCTAATTTTTAGGCCACTTCCATTTACCATTACTCACCATATCAGCAACCATCAAATTCCTTAAGAGCCTGGCAGAATACATGGATCTGTTTGATATGAATTTAAACAATGGACCGAGCTCACACCAATTCTCAACCCATACTGAAGTATTTTCACCATTACCCAGTTTGTACCAGATATTTTTAGCAACTTCATTTCTTATTAAAAGCAAATTCTTCCATCCCCAACTGTCATTCACATCAGCATTAACCTCCCAAAAGTTCTTTCCATTCAATTTCACAGTACTAATCCATTTAACCCACAGAGTATCTTTCTTAGCTGCTAAGTTCCATATATGTTTTACTAAAAGGGCCTTGTTCCATATTTTTAAGTCTTTTAATCCTAGCCCACCATATGATTCAGATCTACAAATTTTCTTCTAGGAAATCTTAGCTTTACCTCTAGTTAACTCTCCATTGCACCATAAGAAGCACTTCAACAGATTATCAATCTTTTTCAAGATAGCTTTTGGAAGCAAGAACACAGTACACCAGTATACTTGAATTGATTCCAAGATAGATGCAATGAGTTGCAATCTACCATCATAAGATAAACATTTATTCTTCCAATTAGAAATTCTGTCTCTAACTTTATCCACCAGAACTTTGCAATTCTTGATTCCAAGTCTTTTAGTGATTAGAGGAACTCCAAGATATTTCATAGGAAGCTTACCTTTCTTAAAAGGCATAATTTTTAGAATGTCTTCTTGGATTTCATCTTTTACACTACCAAAAAAATAGTGCTTTTGTTGAAATTAAGGAGCAATCCAGAACATTCACCAAACTCATCAATAGTTTCCCTTACAACTTTAACAGAATCAGCATCACCATGACATAGAACCAATAGATCATCAGCAAAACAAACATGGGTGATTTCCATATTCTTGCAGCCATAATGGTATTGGAACTTAGGATTTCTCTTCACATTCCTATCCATCATCAAGGTAAAACACTCCATGACCAATGTAAACAGATAAGGGGACATAGGATCCCCTTGTCTTAAACCTCTTCCACCTTTAAAGAAACCATAATTCTCACCATTCACATTTATGATAAAATTTGTAGTTTTCACACATAGCATAATCTAATTGATCATCTTATTAGGAAAACCAAAATGGGTCAAAATGGTTTCAAGGAAGCACCAATTAACAGTATCATAAGCCTTCTGAATATCAATTTTGAAAGCAACTCTGCTAGGACCACCTTTCCTATCATAGCCTTTCAAAAGCTCCTAAGTCAGTAAAATGTTATCCTGAATTTGTCCTCCTGCCACAAAAGCACTTTGATTGATGTTTACTAGCTTTCTAAGGACTTTCTTGATTCTTCCAGTAATAACCTTGCTAATGCACTTGTAAACAACATTGCAAAAAGCAATAGGTCTGTAATCAGTTACTTTTAAAGGATTCTAAATCTTAGGAATAAAAGAGATGATAGTAGAGTTCAGATCATTAAGCATTTTTCCAGCAGTGAAGAATTCTTTTATTGCATTACAGAAATACTCACCAATCACCTTCCAAGCCTTTTTTAAGAAAACAACAGAATACCCATTAGGACCAGGAGCTTTGTTGTCCCCTATATCAAAAAGAGCATCTTTGATTTCTTTTAAAGATACATCACTAACCATTGAGTAAGATTCCTCATTACTATTCTTATTGTAGAATAATGATATGTACTCACTAATATCCTTAACATCATATATTTGGCCAAGAAAATTTTGAAAGTGGATTATAAATTGGTCTGCAACATCTTTACCTTCATGATTTATTCCATTCACATCCTAAACCTTTTCAATTCTGTTCTTTTGGTATCTTCCCCTTAGAGTTTTGTGAAAGAAAGCATTATTTCTATCACCTAAACTTAACCATTTAATCTTGCTCTTTTGGAACAAGAGTTTTTCTTCATCTTCCATAGTAGTAGCATATTCTCTTAAAGTGACCACTTCATAGTCTCTTAAGTCTTTATTATAGAGGTCTGTATCAATCTGCTTTTGAAATTTTTTCAACCTCTCCCTATACTCCTCTACTTTATCAAATAGATTACCATTCTGCCAATTTAATTTCCTTAGATGAATCTTTAGGTTTCTCAATTTCTTTACCAGTTGAAACATTTGAAACCCTTCAATCTTATTCTTCCATTCCTTCTCAACCAAGGAATAAAAGAGTCTTTATCTGCAACAAAGTTAGCAAACTTGAAAGCTTTCTTTTTCATCTTCATGCTACTAGGAATGATCACCACTGCTTGACTATGATCAGATACTAGGTAAGGGTTGAAGACAACATGAGCTTTATCATATTTCTTCATAAAATCTTCATTAACCATCACCCTATCTAGCTTTTTTAAGACTCCTGTATTGTTGATAGAAATAATGCCTAAAAACATTATTAATATTTTTCACATCTTTACGTTTTGATAATCACAAAATATAAAAATGCCCAATGTAAAAATTAAACAGTAAGAGCGAAGAGAAGTTAGGGAGGATAAAATTGTCATTTAAAATTTATATCACTTCAAGGTATGAATAATTAAATGCTTAATGCATTTTATGATCAAAGAAAATTTTTATTCAACCTCACACTTTTATAAAATGTTGTAAACATTTTTATAAACATTACAAAATATTTTCAACAATTAACAGAAATGTTTTATTCAAAATAAACATTTTGAAATTCAAATTTTTAGACCTAAAACGGCTAGAAAGTTCTAGAAAATTCTCCCTACACAAAAGGACAAAATGGGGAGTGCCTAGTCTAGAGCGGCCCCCTTAAATACACGGGCGGCCCCCTTAATTTTAAGGGGACCGCCCACCTATTTAAGGGGACCGCCCATAGACTGACGCTCCTCCAGTTTGTCCTATAAATTAGACTATTCCCCACTATTTTCTCACCTTTGGCACTCACATTCTTTCTGTTATAAAACAGCCCTAAATTATATTAATAATCACCTTTTGATCATTGTAATCAAAAGAGAGTTTCCAAGGGATAATAGATCAATTCATAAAGTGCATGTGAAGATGTATTAAAGAATATTGTGTATTGTTTTGTATTAATTTGTGTGGTGGGGGATTTAATTTGTGATTGCTTGATTGGTAATAATTATAAGTATTGTTTTGAATGTGTATTTAGTGAAGATTGGTGGGGTGTTGTGTGTTATTGGGGTGTGTTGGTTGGTGTGTGTGGTTTTAGTTGTGATTCATCTAAGTTGTGATAGTTAGGTGTGAAAGTAGAAGTGAAGTAGTGAAGTAGTGAGGTAAAGAATTCTAAGTCGTGAAGAAGTTGTGTAGTTGTGAAGTTGTGTTGTGAAGTCATGAAAGTAGTGAAGAAGTTGTGAAGTCGTGATAGATTGGTTCTAGCTAATATTAGAACCTGGCATCTAGCTTAGTGTCGAAAATTGATATAAGCAAAAGTTGTGTACGGTCTTCTCCACCATAAGGGAGTTTGTTGACATAGAGAAGAAAACTCTCGAGTTTGGTGCTTGGGGGGTGGAGTAGGGCGAAGAGGTGCTTCATTACCGAACCACTATAAATCCTTGCATTGTGGTTTGATTATTCTTACTCTTATCTCTTGTCTTACATTATTTTCTCATACCACCCATTAATTGTTTAGATAAATATATTATGCAAGTATTGAATTAACATAAAATCGAATCTAGAAATTTTACAAACACCTTAAAACCTTAAATTAAAAAGCGGTAAACTATTCAACCCCCCTTCTAGTTTTCTACAATTGGTATCAAGAGCCACGTTAAACAAGATTTTTAAAAATAAATTGTATTTTAAAACTTGAATCGATCTATGAAATAATCTTAAAAATTTTAGAAGGGCAATCTATGCAAAGACCGCCGACATTTGAAAGTGATTGATATATTATTGAAAAAATCTACGATTCAAAACTTATGTGAAGTCAAAAGATCTAGACCTTTGGCATGTTATTACCGATGGTGATTTTCCTCCAACTCAAAATAATCCTGAAACTAAAAAGGATGAAGTTGTACCTTTTCATAAACAAAACGATGATCTTAAAAAGATACTTGCAAAAAATAATAATCTAAAATGGTAATTTAATAATGCTTTGCCACGTAAAGAATACACAAAAAAAATTAATGTGACAACCCTCAAAAGAAAATATTGGGATAACTTTATACAATCACTCATCAGGAATATTCAAGTCAAAGCTAACAAAATAGTCTTCTTGCTCAACAATATGGAACAATACACGATTTTTTGGAAGAGGAATCAATAATACTGAATTTATGCAAAATTTTAAAACTATTATTACTAGTCTGAAAAGCATTAATGAAGTTATTCTAGCAAGAATTATGTTAGGAAATTTCTTAGGGCATTACATCCTAAATGGCGCGCAAATTCACGGCGATTGAAGAATCAAAGAATCTAACAACTCTATCACTTGACGAACTCATTGGAAATTTGAAGGTTTATGAAGAAGTAATTAAGAAAGATTCTGAAACCGTCAAAAGCAAAAGAGAACAAAGTAGATCTATTGCCTTGAAAGCTAGAAAGGAATCTAGTGATGATGATAGCTCAACCTCCGATAGTGAAGATGAAGAATACGCCATGGCCGTAAGAGACTTCAAGAAATTCTTCAAAAGACGAGGACGATTCGTAAGACAACCACATGAAGAGAGAAAATCATTCCAAAGAAATAAAGACGACAAAAATGGCAAAGGCGAAAGAAAATGCTTTAAGTGTGGAGATCCAAATCATCTCGTCGGAGAATGTCCAAAACTATCAAGATATCAAAATCAAAAAGCATTTGTTGGAGGATCTTGGAGTGATAGCGACGATGATGAAGAGGAGAAGACAAATGACGAAAAGTGTCTTATGGCTAAAGCTTCCAATGAGGTACTTTCCGAAACTGAATGCTTTAGTGATGACCAATCATCACTAGACGAAAATGACTTAGATAGTGAATATAGTAGAATATACAAATTAGAACTAAAAGTCATGGCTAAAAATAAAACTCTAAAACAAGCTAAAATATAATTAGAGAATAAAGCACTAGAATTAAAATATAAATTATCTAGGTTATAAAAAGGTAAGGAAGTAATTGAATAATGTAAATTATGTCAAGACCTTTGAGAAGCTTAGAAATTAAATATCTAGGCTAAATCAATTTAATAATAGTAGTCACCCACTTAAGAAAATAATAAGTTCTCAAAAAAACTTCCGGAGATAAATCCGGTTAGTGTTATATATTTCTCACCTAATGGGCCACCTAGCGAAACAAAATGTAAAGTTTATAAAACCCAAGAAGTCGAGTCTAAAGAAAAATAGATAGAATCAAACCCAAACTCTAAAACCAAAATTTTATACTTATAAATAATACTAAAAGTCTATTGCAAGTGATGAATGGTAAAACGTTTTTACAACCCTCCTTTAAAACCAGAGACGAGTTACTAAACCAAAATGGAGGTCTAAAACACCTACCTCCGAGAAGAAAGAAAACTCTCATCCTTTGTTCTAAAACACCTCTAAACCTAAGGAGAGACCAAGAGACCAAATTACTCTAACACTAATTCACACAATGTGGAATCATCCACTACCAACCAAGCTTGTATCTCATTGGGGAAATATGTTCACCATGCATTGTTCGTATCAAGTGCCAATACAAATCGAAAGATAACTTCAGTCCCATGATACGTTTGGACCAAATGTCTTAATGGATCATATCTGCTGAGGTTAATCTTATACAAGCCGTGCAACGGGGATTTTACGATAAACAAATTGAAAAAAACTCATATAATTTTCATATTTCCTCAAACTTATTGCTTGCTACTCCTTATTATGATTTTTATGTAAATCTATCTTGAAGAATAGGGTTCGGCGCACTATAGATGAAGTTGTGTTTTTGTTGTTTGAGTTCGTTTAGATTAGTGATTTTAGGAATAGTAGAAAAGAGATATGCCATTTGTTGGCATTGCTATTTTTAAAAAAGAATTTGTTCATTAGTAAATTTCTTTCTAATGGTTATCATTGATCCTATATGAAATGTTAATATTATCTTATCTTGGACACAAACTACGTAGACGAAATTAAAGTGATTAATGGGTTGAATAATTAAATTAGAAGTAGATTTAGCTTTGCATTGGAAAAGTCTTAAACCACTATAGATGAAACAAACTCCCTTCCACCTTGACACTCGCCTCAACTACGTCTATCAAAATTGCCTTGTTGTATTGTCAACTCCATTCCAATCTCTTATCTACCTTAATATCTACACTTTCCCATTACAAAACATAGAAAAAATAAAAAAAAAAAAAATAAAAAAAAAAAAAAAAATAAAAAAAAAAATAATTAAAAAAAAGTATCAATAATTTCTTTTCGTTCGAAGAAATTAATTCATCATATTCGCAAGGAGTCTAGTCACCAAATCATCTTATGTATTGACATCTTGATTATCTCTTCCGAAATAGTCAACAAGACTTATTAATAAAACAATAAGTCAATTAAAAATTGTCAATATTCATTCTTACAAAACTAGCCAAAAATCGAAAGAAATTTTTTTTCCAGGTGACGCCCCCCTTAAAATTAAGGGGACCGGTAGTGTAAAATGGGCGCCCCCCTAAATTAATAAAGGGGACCACATATCTGCAAAAAGAAACACCCCCTTACAGTCGAAGTTATATACCACACATCATTTTTTTCTTCCCTTTTTCTCCTACCTGCTGTAAACGAAAACCCCATCACCAAAACCTTCAAAATCAAACATCAAATCACCAAATCAACCAAAATTCGCAAGGGGCAATTACTAACAAGTCTATCAACAACATCCATTGTCAATCATCTTTTGTTTGATTTTATCCAATTTTGTTCTTAATCAAAATTGGGTGTTTTTTAATTATTTTCATAATTCTTAGTTTGGTCTAGGAATTCTATAACTACAATGATACCCGTAGTCATAGGAACATTACAACCTTGATAGGATTGAATCAAAACACATATTGAGTCAAAAAATTTAAGAACATGTATTCTCATGAACACATAGCCGAATTTTTGCATATATGCATTTTTAAACTTACACATTGTTGACTAATGCCAAAACATGATAAAAATAATCAAGTATTGATTATCCAAACATACATATATATTTTTCAAATCAATGAGTAAAAGTCTATAAAAATAAAGGAGTGTTTGGTTCATTTCTTAGGATCAATTTTTAGAGTCGAAATGACCATCACTATAGTTTTGTCACGTGTATAAACACTTAACAAAATTGTATGAGTCATCAAGATATATAATTCATATATATATATAGATACATTTTATGAATGGTATAAAATAAAGGGGCATTTGGTTTAATGCGTTAAAACATGGTTTTTAGTCAAAACAAACACTACTTAACTCTTGTCAAGTAAAACATAATAAACTTATACTTGTCAACAAAATATACACCTAATGCATGATTTTCAACAAGCTTAGACAAATTTTGCAATTAATAAGGGAGTGTTTGGATTATTGTCTTGATGTTGAAATATATAACTAATATATATTCTTCGACATCCTAGATTAAGTCAAAAATAAATTAAGGAACATATGGATCACTTTTCAGGTTTTTACTTTTAGAGTCGAAGTAATCCTTGTCCCACATTTGTCAAAACTTTATTTTATTTTCTTGATTATATTTTTTCTTTTGTAACATCTTATGTTGTTGATAACTTGTTTAGGTGACAAAATGCCGAAAGCTACTACAACCGATATATCTCTCACTAAATCCTACATCCTAAAAGTATCCAAAATTCCCGATTGCCTAATTCTACAAACCTATTGAAAACTGAAACATTCACGAAGGTCGTGTTGTTGATCAAGCCTACTACAAATCCAACAACATCGAGCATCTCTTTACTAAAATTCGCTTCAATTGTCTCTTTCAAATCAACGAACCAATTGTTCCAAGATTTATTCTAGACTTCTATAGTCAAGTCACGGTACAAACCGATGAATATGGCTATCTTGTTATCTCTTTTATGATTCAACACGAATTCATAACTCTTACTCTCGCTCAATTTGGTCAAATCCTCAAAATTCCATACAATGGTCAAGTCGTTTTTACAAACAAATAGGACCTTGCATCTCTTGAGTATTCTCAAGAAACCGAAGGACCATATTGCACTGATCTTCCTACTCCCGACGATATTCGTCAACTTCTTGAATTGGAACATGTCGTGGTAGACCGTACCACTAAAAGCCAAATGGTATCTCTTAATCCAAATCAAATTCTCACCAAAGAACTAAGCCCCGACATGAAGCAATGGGAAGAACTCATTCGATAAAATATGTTCAGACTAGGAGGACATCAGGACTGTCCCCTCGCTTGTCTTGCTAACATGTTGTATTATGTTGTTGCCGAAGAACAATACAATCTTGCTTATTTATTCATCAAAAGAATCGAATGTGCGAGAGCTACTCCAACCGCAAATCTTCCGTATGGCATGTTTCTAACTTATCTTAATTAACATGTCGTAGAAACGTATCCTCATCATGACAATGGCATCTATGACATTGTTGATCGAGTCATGTGTCCTCTTGCCCTAAAACAAACTCGGCGACCTTGAAGTAATCGTGTCAAGGCATGTCATTCTGTCTCTTCTTCATCCTCTCATCATCAAGGCACGTCATCTCATCAACATGAGGATGATGATGATGATGTCGAAACTTCTTATGTAAGTACTCCATCTTCTACCACCTATCTTAACTCTCTTGGTCCTCTTAACTACCAAAACTACCAAATGTCTTCCTCTTCCGAACAAACCAATGAAACTCTCTTTGAACGACAAACCACCTTGCTTAACCAAACGCAACAAATGCATAAGGAGATGCACGGAGGGTTCAAATCATTTGGAAAGGCACTAAAAGGAGTGTTTAGCAAGAAGAAGAAGTGAAGACATAGGAGTGAAGTTAACTAGATATCTTAATGTAGTTTAAGATAATTTTTAACTTGATTATGTATATGTTCTTAACAACTTGTGTGGTGATTATCTGATGTATTCGGAATGACTTGGGTGTGGATTATCTTTAGATACTTGTTTGCTATGATGATCTAAACCTTTGATGTTTCATTTAATCAACTACTTATGCTACTTTGGTTTCATGATTTGATGTGTTTATTACATGCTATATGATTAAATGTGTTCATAAAACTCAATAAGGCTTGCTGCAAATAAACCACCAAAACATAAATACTCTCACAAAAATTCTAAGAAAAATCATTTTCTCTAAAAAAATGGAAACCAACAGTGGGCGCCCCCCCTTAATTCATAACGGGCGGCCCCCTTATATTTAAGGGGACTGACCCCTAATTAAGGGGACCACCCTAGCAAGATCACGGGTAAAACAGTAATTTTCCTGCTTTTTGACCCTCTTTTACCTAGTCTCAGCTATCTTTGCCCAGAATGCTCGAACACAGTTTGGAATAACTTAAACTAGTTCAAACTGATTCCATTTTCAAACCATTTCCTTCCTATAAATCCCCTCTAAATGATCATCTCCAATACACCATTTTCTTCATCATTCATCAACCATTATCAACATCCATGGCATCCACTAGAGCCTCCATTTCTAAAGCCTTCAAGAGACCAAAAATCAACATCATTCCACCAAAATAATTGTTTGTGGATTTAACCCATGATGACACAAAAACTCCATCACCCACACTTCAACTATCATCACTTAGTGCTCCTAATGCACCCTCCAAAACACCATCAACCAAAGATACTTTCTCATCCTCAATTGACTACATACCCAAATCACCAACCTCATCAACATCACTTTCACCCAATGGTTACTTGAACCCATCAACATCTCCTCCTTCAAGAGTTTCTCTACCACCTCCAACTCAAGAAAATGCATCAATGGACATCACTCTCACCCTTTCACCAATTACCCCACTTGATATCCAATTTGATACTCCATCACCTTCACCACCTATCTTTGGTCATCCCGTTCCTTGGAACCTTCTTGAGGCACATAGAGATTCATGTTTATGTTGCATTCACAATCGTACTCTCATATTTAGGTTGAGAGATGAACTTTAATATATGTTTTCATATATTGAACATATGCTCTCACAACCACCAACAACCATCATCCCACCACCTCCACCATCTTCACCAAACTAAACATACTCTATGTTTAGTTTCTCAAATAATTGTCCATCCACCATTTTGCAAGCAAGTCCTATGGAGCTTTACTAGTTATATGACTCTTTGTAGTTTAAAATTTTCATGTATGTTAGCATGTTATTTATTTTCCTTGTGTGTGCATGAGTGTGGTTCACACACTATTTTACTTCAATGAATGATTATTGTTGGTTACATTACTAGTATGCCATATTTTTCCTTCTTGCTACATGTTAGAAATATTTGTATTGTCTAACTTGATTTTTGTAGCTAAGAAACCATAGCTCGATTCCCTTGGTGGCCCTCAACTAGGTGGAGCCACATTAAGAGGAGCATTTATTCCGACGAATTTACTAAGCAATTCTCGACGATGCCTCTTTGATTTCTCTACAAAAGTGGGAGAAATTACATAAAACTCACTAAATACTTGTTTTAAAAATAATTTTACATTTTAATGAGTTTAAAATTTTATAATCATCAAAAGAGACGATTGTTGAATAGAAAATAATCCTAAAAGTATTATTAATATTATTCTCATCTTTAACTTTTGACAATCACAAAATATAAAACGACCAATGTAAAAATTAACGTAAACAAGTCATTAGTATAAATTCATTCAAATTAATAATCACTTCAAGGTATTAATAAATAAAATGTTTAATGCATTTATGATCAAAGAAATTTTAATTCAACCTCACACATTTTAAAAAAGGTTGTAAACATTTTTATTAACATTACAAAACATTTTCTACAATTAAAAGAAATGTTTTATTCAAAATAAATATTTTGAAATTCAAATTTTCTGACCTAAAACGGCTAGAAAGTTCTAGAAAAATCTCCCTACACAAAAGGAAAAAATGGGGAGCGTCCTATCTAGGGCGGCCCCCTTAAATACACGGGCGGTCCCAGTAACTGGTAAAAAACGACTAAAAGTTCTAGAAAAATCTCCCTACACAAAAGGAAAAAATGGGGAGCGTCCTATCTAGGGCGGCCCCCTTAAATACACGGGCGGTCCCCTTAATTTTAAGGGGACCGCCCACCTATTTAAGGGGACTGCCCATGGACTGATGCTCCTCCAGATTGTCCTATAAATACTATACTATTCCCCACTATTTTCTCACATTTTGCACTCATTCTTTCTGTTCTAAAACAGCCCACACATCTCATCAAAATCCTTTGATCATTTAATCATAAAGCTTTGTTTCCAAGTGATGCAAGCTCAATTTCTCAAGTGCAAGAGAAGAATACTTCCATCATCAAGTGAAGAAGTATTACACCTTTGTGTGTTGTTGCAATCTTATTGCATCCATATCATAACTTGTAAATCATTTGTAAATCTTGTAAAGTTGTGTAGTAGATAGATCTTGGTGATTGTTGTAAGTATAGTTGAATCTTAGTTATTCATCCAAGTTGTGATAGTTAGGTGTGAAAGTAGAAGTGAAGTAGTGAAGTAGTGAGGTAAAGAATTCTAAGTCATGAAGAAGTTGTGTAGTTGTGAAGTTGTGTTGTGAAGTCGTGAAAGTAGTGAAGTCGTGATAGATTGGTTCTAGCTAAGATTAGAACTCGACATCTAGCTTAGTGTCGGAAATTGATATAAGCGAAAGTTATGTACGGTCTTCTCCGCCATAAGGGAGTTTGTTGACATAGTGAAGAAAACTCTCGAGTTTGGTGCTCGGGGAGTGGAGTAGGGCGAAGAGGTGTTTCGTTACCGAACCACTATAAATCCTTGCGTTGTGGTTTGATTGTTCTTACTCTTATCTCTTGTCTTATATTATTTTCTCATACCATCCCATTAATTGTTTAGATAAATATATTTTTTATATTATGCAAGTGTTGAATTCACATAAAGTCAAATCTAGAATTTTACAAACACCTTAAAACCTTAAATTATAAAGCGATAAACTATTCAACCCCTCTTCTAGTTTTCTACATGTATGATTCCCTTCTCTAGCTTTCTTAAGATTTTTATTCTAGGTAAAAAGAGACCTGAGCAACATAAATCTTCAACTTCTATCATGTTGACACAATCTTTGAATTCCTGCATTTTAATATTTTCAAAGGAAATCCCTGCAGAGTGCTCATTAGTGTTTAGGATAACATTCATATCTCCTCCCAAAAACCATGGTTTCCAATCCACTATTTGTCTGTGCCTATTTAGATCAGCCCAAAGGGTTCTTCTTTCTATACTACTATATGCAGCATATACAAATGACACAAAACAAATTATATGAGATATACTATCTTCAATGATACAGAGAATAGTTTGGTCAGTCATATGAATGTTTCTAACATTGACCATATCCCTATTCCAACCAATAATAATTTTACATCCTTTGTTACAAAGATGCATATTAGAATTCTATTCCCAATTCCCAAAAGCCTTTTCACAAGCTTTTACTAGCTTTTTACTCTTAAGATGAGTTTCAAGAGTTGAACATACCTGCAACTTTTCTTCTAAAATAAATTTAGCCACTTCTTTTTGCTTGTCAGAGGTACACATGCCTCTAACATTCCAAATTCCTATTCTGAAATCCATAACAGCTTTAGAAAAACAGAACCTCCCTGTCAACATTCCTGAAAACATTAGAATTAAGCCCAAAGACTTCATTGTTCTCCATACTACTTGCCATTCCAAAACATTCATAAACATCATTTTCCTCAATGTCTACTACTTCATTCTGCATACCCCTATCATTCATCCCTTCTTCATCATAGTCCCTTAGGATATCAAACTTATTTTTATTCCTTTCCTGATTTTTTGAGACAGGTTTACTTTTAGACTTACTTCCCCCACTAAACTGCATTGGATCTTCAATTGATTCCCTACCAGCTTTATTGCCATTATCCTTCATTTGCATACTTTCTGTTTCATTCCTTATTTCATCTTTATTATTAGTATCCATTTTTTCCACTGGTTTATACACTACATTCTTACATGTAAACCCTTCACTATTCTTACTTTGATTCACTTTCCTTCATCCTCTTTTCTTATATCTTGTTCAATCTCAGCACTACAAACTAAATCAATTTTACATGTCATTTAACACCTACATGATGAGTTGGTATGTACCTTGTTCCAATACTACGATTTTTTCTGCTTCAATCTTGTGCCACCAAAAGTATTGAAGCATTCGTTCACGTTAGGCTAGCGCTGTTTGTAGAGGGTCATCGACTGTCAATGGTAGGTTATGGCTCAATCGGTATAAAAAGATACACACGGACACCACGGTTCCCATAATCGTCTGCTTGCCTAACAACCTTTGGAAACATGTATTTGATTTCATAAGTCTCAACTGCTATGCCCTTGCTCTATAAACCTTATGCTCGTTTAAATACAAAGTAATCTGATGTGGCAATGTTCTCTTCATCTTCGCCACCATGGTCTCCTATTTTCGCAGATCCAACCCAGAGAATCATAAAAGGTTACAACTCTAGTAGAGATATGAAGCTCAGCTAGGCACCAGTGCTTCTTTGGTTTATTTATCAGAAAATACACCTATTTAAACAAATACATTTATAAATTTTTGGTTGTACGTAAACTACAAGTAAGGTGACAGTTATATAAGTAAACATTTTTGCCAAACAAACCTTCTCAACATCTCGCCACGCAACTGGATACCTTACGCCATTGGAATAATAGTCAATCATTGATCTACCTAGGGTGCATGCATCAAATGGTTATTATTGTCGTGCGACAAGAATATCCAACCAAGGAACAAAAATAGTTCTTTTAAATAACCTTTCACGATTAGGATTCCTTTCCAAAAGATCTTTAATTTCTCCAAAAAAATTAACACTAGACCTAACACAGATTTTTACATCATACAAGTCATTAGATTTAGCCATTTAATAATTGATAAACAGGGTGAGCGTCCGGATAATAGATTAAGGGGTGATTGTGTTGATGGGTTAGGGTTAACAACTGGTTAACAATGATTAAAGGGGTGATTGTGTTGATGGGTCAGGGTTAACAAATGGTTAACCAGGATGTGTTCATGGTGTTGGGGGGAGGATGAGTTAGATGTGTGTGTTTTTTTAACTGTGTGTATTTTTTGGATTGTTATTAAAATAAAAAGTCAAAGTACAACAAAATATTATAAAAAATGATTGCCCTGATGTATAAGTTGCCCATAAATACAGTTGCACTTATTAATTTAAAAAGTGTAGTGGTAAAAAAACTAAAAAATCAGTCGTCCATACATAAGTTGCCCAAAAAGTAGTGGTTTCCCTAAAAACATTAAGGTATATATACCTTACATATACCTTACACATACCTTACACATTTTGTCCTTTAATAATAAAAAAATAAGACATTTGGCACATTCTTCTTTAGTTGCCCAGAAGCCAAGTTGCTTTAAAACAATTTTATAAGTTAATGTTTTTTTAGATAAGATTGCATTTTAGAAAAAAAATTGGGCTACGGATGAAATTTTCCCAAAAAACAATCTCAATTTACTTAAATTAGTCGACATATTAGTATTATGGACCAACACTATGACAAATAACCAAAATAACTTGTATGACAAAATAACATGAAGTTATATTTGAGTATGTTAAAAGTGACCACATGGGTATAAATTAGGGTGAGCAGAAGAAACCGAAAAAATCGAAACCGAACTGAAAACCAAAAAATTGAACCGAAAAAACGATCGAAACTAGAAACCGATGGTTCGGTTTTTAATTTTTCAAAAACAGAAAAATTTCGGTTCGGTTTCGATTTTTGTTCAAAAACCAAACCGTAAAAACCGAACCGAACCGAACCAAACCAAACCAGTTTTTTAATAATATATAATTAATATAATATAAATAAATAAATGATAACTAAAAATTTTAAATTCATATTTATTTTATGGATGAAATTATTATAATATATATTATCTTAATGTTTATATATATGTTTGTTGTGTACGTGTGTTTACTTGACAATATATCGTTACAATGAAAATAATTATATTATGTGTATTTTTCACATGCATATGTGTGTCTCTCATTTATATGTGTATAATTGTAAAAATTTATGTAAACATTATTAAGCTCATATTGACAAAAATTTTTTTTGAAAATAACCAATTTTATACGTAAAACAAGTTTATTAATATAAATTAGCAATAACCAAATTTAAACGGTTTGAAACCGAAAAAGCTGAAAAACCGAACCGCAAAAACCGAGAAACCGAAAAAACCGAACCGACAAAAACCGAGCGGTTTTAGTTTTTTGGTTTTATAAAAACCGAATATTTCGGTTCGGTTTCGGTTTTAGCCAAAAACCGACCCAAACCGAACCATGCACACCCCTAGTACCATAAATATATATATGAACCCAATTTTTTTTTATAAAATACCAAAGTCAAAATATGTATAGCCAAGCAGTTTCATTGCATTCCTCAACATGTATTTAACCCATTGGGTATTTATCCTACTTCTATTAAGAAAACTATAATGCATACAATAAAAATATTAACAAAAATGAGCATCAAATGCAACAACTTTATCAACAAAACAACACAAAAAGACTATAGAAGTAATACAAAATTATAGAACCATTAGGATTAGGGTTATGTGTCATAATTAAGGTTTTTTAATCGTTTAGGGTTTACTTAGGGTTTGTGTTTGGGTTTCGTTTGTTTTCCTGTTTTTTTCAAGATGTGGAGGCATGCGGTTGAAGGAAAAGCAAATCAGGTGTCGCATTCGATATTTGTTACTAATTTCCCTTCTGGAACGTTTGTAAAGCAACTTTGGGATATATGTGAACAATACGGAAAGGTGGTTGATTCGTTTATTCCTGATAGGGTTTCTAAGGAAGGTAAAAAGCTTGCTTTTGTTCGGTTTTCTAACGTGAAGCATCTTGAGGTTCTTATTGGGAATCTCAATACAGTGTGGATTGGTAAGTTCCATTTACGGTTTAATGTAGCAAGATTTCAAAGGGGAGAAAAGTTTGATGGGGTTAGGAAAGGGGATCAGAATCAACCTGTGAGGGTTAATGTTCCTTCAGCTTCTTCTTTTTCTCGTTCTTTTGTAGCTGCGGTTTCGAATGAGGCACGTTCTGGTTCTATTGCCAAACATGTGGAGGATAAACCGGTTATGGTTATTGATGATGATTGTTTATATGATAAGAGGTTTGATTTCATGCTGATGGCTAAGGTGAAGTCATTTGATTCTATGCCTAATCTTGGTGTTGTTTTAAAAGATGAAGGGTTTAAAAACGTTACTATCAGATATGTTGGTGGATTGTGGGTATCCATGGAATTTTTAGACTCTCATGCACGTGATTGTTTTCAAAAGCATGAAGGTTTGGATACTTGGTTTTCTGTTGTTCAACCATGGAAGTCTAATTTTAAAGTGGATGAACGTGTGATATGGATGGATGTAGAAGGAGTTCCATTAGTTGCTTGGACTAATAAAACTTTCATCAAAATTGCTAAAAGGTGGGGAGACATGGTTTTTTCTGAAGATTCAGAAGACAATAATTTATGGCGTAAACGTTTGTGTGTGGTGACTAAAGTTGAGAATTTCATTATGGAATCTTTCAAAATTATCATTAAAGGTAAGGTGTATACGGTGAGAGCTCTTGAAATTATAGGTTGGATTCCAGATTTTATGGAGGAAGAAAACGATTTAAGTTCAGATAGTAATGAAGAGGTAAGTGATAAGTCGGTATCGCTTAATGATTTTTGTTCAAGTGTTAAAGAAAATGTCAGTTCTGGTCGTGATAGTAAGAAGAAGAAGGAAGCAAAGAAAGATTTTACTGAAGAGACAAAGTCGGGCGATCCTTTTGGAATATATGATTTATTGAATCATAATGGGAACAAAGCTTCTATTGATAATATGGAAAGTGGAGATTTTTCTAAACCTCCCGGATTCTCAAATTTTATAGCAGATAAAAAAGTAGCAAGTGAAAATGATGAAGGGCGTGTGAACTTAGTTTATCATGTGCAGAAGAACTTATCTAATTTGAATCAAAACAGTAACCATGTGGAAGTTGATCAGCAGGCAGAGATCAATTCATATTCTGTCAAAGGTGGACAAGGTAGTGAGAGAGATTCTGTGTTGCCTAAGGGGAAGTGTCCTCTGAATGAGTCGTCTTTACTTGAAAGGATGAATGAATTTGTAGAGATTGGTCAGACAATGGTGTTTGATATGGGAGGGTGTCTTAGCGATATAGAGAAATTAATTTCAAGACAAGGAGGTGGTGTGGTTTATCAATGAATGTCATTTCCTTGAATATTCAAGGCCTTGGACAAAAGGCGAAAAAACAATGGGTGCGGGAGTTATGTTGTAAGAACAAAATTAGCTTTCTTTCGTTACAAGAGACTAAGATGGAGGAGATGGAGGATAATGTTGTTCGTTCTCTTTGGGGAAATATGGATTTTGATTATAGTCACAGCCCTTCAGTTGGTTTTTCAGGTGGGATTCTTTGTGTTTGGAATAAATCTTTTTTTAGTAAATGTAACGAAGCTAGATCAAATTATTTTGTTTTAGTTGAAGGAGTTTGGAAGCAAACTGGTACTAAACTTTTAATAATTGGTATGTATGCCCCGCAAGACTTGTCCGAGAAAAAATTGCAATAGGATTATTTACATGGAGTTTTAAGTAGATGGCAAGGTGAGTTGATAGTAATGGGTGATTTTAATGAGGATCGTATACCTTCTGAAAGGCATGGTCAAGAGAACTTGTTGAATGCTAGAAGGGATCTTTGGAAGGATTTGCGGGTTTTGGATGATATAAGGGATAAAGATTTGGTGCAAAAAGCGAAGGTTAAATAGGCTATAGAAGGCGACGAGAACTCAAAGTATTTTCACGGTGTTATGAATAAAAGAAGACATCATATGGCTATTAGAGGTATTTCGGGTAATGGCGAATGGATTACGGATCCTTATAAAGTTAAACAAGAATTTTTTCATCACTTTGCTAACCGACTCCTTTTAAGATGTTCCATTCGTGGTTTGATATTGAAGGCTTTGATCAAATGGTGAAAGATGCATGGAATAGTGAAGATGTTGATGACCTTAATGAGATGACTTATTTAAAGAAGAAGTTTCAAAAGTTGAAAAAAAGTATTATCTCGTGGGTGCATGAAAATAGAGGTAAAGCTACTGAAAGGAGGAAAGCTATTCAAGATAAATTGTTTAGGTTAGATAAACAAATAGATCAGGAGGGTGGTCAAGAAGATTTATTGAATTCTAGAAGGGATCTTTGGAAGGATTTGTGGGTTTTGGATGATTTAAGGGAGAAAGACTTTGTGCAAAAAGCGAAGGTAAAATGGGCTATAGAAGGTGACGAGAACTCGAAGTATTTTCATGGCGTCATGAATAAAAAAAGACATGAACTGGCTATTAGAGGTATTTCGGTTAATGGTGAATGGGTTATGGATCCTCATAAGGTTAAACAAGAATTTTTTCAACATTTTGCTAATCGTTTTTCTAGTCGTCCAAATCACGGTTTGCGCTTCCAAAATGAGGAGTTGTTTCCTGTTTCTCTTAATAAAAGTCAACAAGAATTGTTAGAAGTTGAGGTTACTGATGCGGAAATAAAAAAAGCAGGATTGTGGGAGTAATAAATCCCCGGGTCGTGATGGTGTTAGTTTTGAATTTGTTAGAAAGTTGTGGGATGTGATTGGTGTTGATGTTTGTAGGCTGTTAAATGTTTCTTTCGATCAGGGATCTTTCCTAAGGGATGTAATCCATCCTTTATAACGTTGATTCCTAAACTAAATGATGCTAAATTTGTAAAGGATTTCCGTCCCATTAGTCTTATAGGTTGTCAATATAAGATTGTGGGAAAAATTCTTGCCAATAGGCTTAGCTTGGTTATTGGCAACTTAATTAGTAAAGAACAGTCCGCATTTATTCGAGGTCGAAAAATTCTTGATGGTCCTTTGATTCTTAGTGAGGTGATAGATTGGTGTAATCAGAAAAAGAATAAGGCAATGATTTTTAAATTCGATTTCGAAAAAGCTTATGACTCAGTGAAATGGGAGTTTCTTGATATGATTCTTAATCGATTTGGATTTGGAGAGGCTTGGAGGACATGGATAAAAGGGTGTTTAACGTCTTCAAGTGCTTCAACTCTTGTGAATAGTAGCCCTACTCAGGAATTTTATTTTGAGAAAGGGTTGCGTCAAGGAGATCCGCTCTCTCCATTTTTGTTCCTTTTAGTAATGGAAGCTTTGCATCTTTCTTTTGTCCGTGCAGTGGATGGAGGATTTTTTAAAGGAGTATTGGTAGGCTCTCATGAGTTGACTTTTATTTCTCATCTTTTTTATGCAGATGACGCGATGTTTATTAGTGAATGGAGAGAAGAGAACTTACGCCACCTTGTAAGTATTTTACAGTGTTTTTATCTTGCGTCGGGTCTTCGAATTAATATTCATAAGTGTAGTATTATGGGAGTTGGAGGAGTGACAAACGATGAGGTTTTAAGAGGAGCCCAAATGATAGGTTGTGAAGCTTTAAAAGTTCCTTTTAAATACCCTGGGATTATGGTGGGTAGTAATATGAACCGGTTGCATGCATGAGGCAGTGTCATTGAGAAAGTTAGGGCGAGATTATCTAAATGGAAGGCAAAGAGGCTCTCTATTGGTGGTAGATTTACGCTTACTAAATCAGTGTTAAGTTCTATTCCATTGTTTTACTTTTCTTTGTTTAAAGTTCCCATCGGTGTTCTTAAAAGGCTTGAATCATGTAGATGTAATTTTTTTTTGTGGTGTGGAGGAGGGCTCGAGGAAGGTTTCTTGGTTTTCTTGGGATAGTGTTGTTGCTAGTAAAGATGTTGGTTGTTTAGGTATGTCTAGTTTTCTAGCTATGAACTGTGCTCTTTTGTTTAAATGGATTTGGCGGTTTAAGGTTCAACCTGATGCGATGTGGGTTTCGATTATCAAGGTTATTCATGGGAGGTCTGGAAGCTTGGATTGTGCAGCTCAAGTGGGTAAGTATTCAACTTGGCTAAATTGTATTCGTGGTGTCTCAAATCTTAAAGAAAGTGGGATAGATTTATTTTCGTGTATGGAAAAAAAGGTGAGTAACGGTTGCGATTCGTTATTTTGGGAAGAAAATTGTATGGGAGGGGGTTCTCTTCAAGTAAAGTTTTCGCGGTTGTTTGCTCTAGAGAACAATAAAGAAGTTTCTCTTCTTGACAAAATCCAAAATGGTATCCTCTATGGGTTTAGAAGATCTCCAAAGGGGGGAATAGAAGGTGTGCAGTTGGAAGAGGCTTCCAACTTACTCGCTTCGATAGAGTTAGTAGAAGAGCAGGATAAATGGGTGTGGAATTTGGAGGAAGATGGTGAGTTCAAAGTGGCGTCAGCTAGGCGTTTTATAAATGAGGGGCTGTCTGAGATGGAAGGAGCTCAAACGAGATGGGTAAAATTGGTTCCTATTAAAGTCAATGTGTTTGCTTGGCGTTTAGCTTTGAATAAACTTCCGACGAGGTTTAATATGTCGAGTAGAAGGTTAGATATTCCGTCTATAGTTTGCCCGGTGTGTAATGTTAGAGCTGAAACGGTTGATCATTTGTTCTTCTCTTGCTCGGTCGCTTCGCCCATCATGGTTAAGATTTTAGGGTGGTGGGATTTACTGGACAGTGGCGTTTCTTCTTACCATTCATGGGTTTCCTGGTTCGAAGGTTTAAGGTTGAAGAAGGTGGCGAAAGACTACTTGGAAGCCATTTTTTTGTCTCGTGGTGGGTCATTTGGGGTTATCGCAATAGTTTGCTTTTTTCTTCAGAGTCCATAGCAAAGGCTTCGCTATTTGATCTCATTGTTTCTCATTCATATATTTGGTGTAATTCTAAAGCTAGGAGAAAGCTAGATTGGGTAGGTTGGCTTAAAAGCCCTATGACTATTGTAGTGTAATTGTTTCTTTGTGAGCTTTAGCTTCTTGCTAAGCTTGGTAATACCGTTAAAAAAAACATTAATCTAAAATTTTGGGCAGCAAGTTAAACACATTTTTGCTTTCATGCAATTTATTGTACATTAGTTAAATTCAAGATGATAGGTAAGGCACTTAGTTCTATGTTATTTTCTTCGCTACTTGACCAACTTGCGTTACTAGGATATTGTTCATAAGAAAAACGATAACGATAACAAAAACATATAACATTATATTATAAGAGACTACATTAGTCATTCCGACGTATGTATAAGTTCTAAAACTGCGAGAGACGTGTATAGAATAAGGTCGTTCACAATCGAGTGTACGTCGGGTCGTCACCAAAGTTAAAACGAGCTACACCATGGAGCTAAAAAGGCGAAAGTACGATTAAATGATGATATTTGTTAGATATTTGACTTAGAAAGTGAATACTTTCATAAGTTCGTGTGACAAATAAAACTTATTTTATAAACAATCTTATTTTAGCAGTTGAAGCCCATATAAGTCCTTAAAAGCCTGTTCAATACACGGGCAAAATGAAAAGTTAACAAGATACAGGGCTTATCGAAAACAAACATGAGCTTATGCTTATATTATTCTTAGCCAACTTGAACCCAATGGAGATTTTAGTTGACTAGTTGCTGAATGGGATTACAAGGAGCATTGAATATTGATCAGTCAAACATATCTTATCCACACCATAAAAGTTACATGCATCCAGTCACATTTTTCTAAAGTCTTGATTACAAAACATATAGCAAGCTCATTTTAATTTGAACATTTAAGTTGAGAATTGAAAGGTGTGCAAAATTATGTGCATCAACCAATGTTTGTCTAATGAGAATAGATGTCTTAGTCGAATGGACTATTTAGTTCATAATTGTGGTGTTTTAAAACGTTAATAATCATTTTATACGTAAATCGCAATCAGGGACTAAACCACAACACTAAGTCACGAGGTGCATTTACAAAAATCAAACAAGACTACATGTGCAACTTTTTGGGACCAGGTGATTGTCGTTGGGGGTTGACTTAATTGCTGAACAGGGCTAGAAGCCATCCTCGGTTGGGATCTTTTGGGATGACATAGCTCTCGGAACAAAGAATTAGAATTACCAGTCAAGGCCGCCAGGCCGGTGTTGGGATTTAACAATCTAGGTAACCATTAGCTTACGAGTACGCAGCGGATGGATCTAGTAATAGCATATACGTTAACACATAATAAAAGGTAAATAGAAAA